>JADKXX010003132.1:0-59804 GCA_017310255.1 Butorides virescens | reverse complement strand
GATGTCATCCAGAGAGACCTGGACAGGCTGGAGAGGTGGGCCTGTGTGAACCTCATGAGGTTCAACAAGGCCAAGTGCAAGGTCATGCACCTGGGTTGGGGTAACCCCCAGTGTCAATACAGGCTGAGGGAAGAAAGGATCGAGAGCAGCCCTGCCAAGAGGGGGAAAATCTTTCTAGTAGGGCCAACTGCGTTAGGACAAGGGGTAATGGTTTTAAACTAAATCAGGGTAGGTTTAGGCTAGATATAAGGAAAAAATTCTTTACAATGAGGGTGGTAAACCACTGGAACAGGTTGCCCAGAGAGGTAGTGGAGGCCCCATCCCTGAAAACATTCAAGGCCAGGTTGGATGGGGCTCTGAGTAGCCTGATCTAGTTAGCAGTGTCCCTGCTGACTGCAGGGGGGTTGGACTCGATGACCTCTAGGGGTCCCTTCCAACCCAAAACATTCTATGATTCCCTTGTGGCCTGTGAAGAAGACTATGGTGAAGCAGGTTGTCCCCCTGCAGCCCATGGAGGCCCATGATGGAGAAGTTTTCCACATTACAGCCTGTGGAGGACCCCACGCCAGAGCAGATGGACATTCCCTGGAGAAAGCTGCAGCCCAGAGAGCCCATCTCCAGCTGTGGAGAGCAGCCTATACAGTATCTGGTTTTCTGGCAGGACTTGTGACCCCATGGGGGACCTCTGCTGGAGCAGTCTGTTCCCAAACGACTGCACCCTGTGGAAGGGACCCATGCTGGAGCAGTTCATGAAGAACTGCAGCCCATAGGAAGGACCCACATTGGAGGACTGTCTCCTGTGGTAGGGAACCCATGCTGGAGCAGGAAAAGAGTGTGAGGAGGAAGGAGCGGCAGAGACAAATTGCTATGGACTGACCACAGTCTCATTCACCATTCCCCTGCACTACTCAGGGGAAGAAGGTAGAAGAATTAGGAAGAAAGGAGTGAAGTTGAGTCTGGGAAGGAGGGAAAAGGGGAAAGGTGGTTTTAGTTTTGTCTTTATTTCTTACTATCCTACTCTATTTTTAATTGGCAATAAATTAAATTTATCTTCCTTGAGTTGAGGCTGGTTTGCCCATGACAGTACTTAGCAAGCTATCTCCCTATCCTGACCTTGACCCCTGGGGTTTTTCATCTTATTTGTCTCCAAAGAAGAGGTGAAAGGGAAGGATCAAATCAGATGGGGTGGAACAAGTCTGGGAAAGTGGAGTGGAAATGGGAGGATAAAAGGTTCTGGTACCACTTCAACAAGTTGTGGTCAGTACACTTGTCTGGCTACAGCTGTTGTTCTGCCTTCTTGTTAAACTCCTTCCCTAGCTCTCACTGTGTCATCTTACTTTATGCTCTCTGTGTTTGAGTGGGTGCACAATTCACAGCTGGAGCTGGACTCACCAGTGAGTAGGAGACCCACATGCACACAGATTGAGCTCTCATCCTAGGACTGATGCAAAGACTGAGCCTAGGATCTGACAATGAGTATTAGGCAGTCTTAGAGCCCATGGTAATATCAAAAGATGTGCAAATGTGGGTGTGCCTGTGGATCAAGAGCGTCCATGCATATGTTAGTAAATATGGGCTCCCTGAAAAGCCATGATCATGGGGATCCTGTGATAGAGCCATCAAAAGGTCTTTTTGATGTAAACTGGCAGCTTCTCATTAAAGCTAGCACACCAAATAGTTATGCTTTTCCATAATTACTGAAGAATAAGATATTTGACATGTATATTAAACAAGTTCCAGGGTGAATAAAAGAAACTAGAAGTTGTTCATTAATTTAACGCTAACATTAGTCACAAAACATATAAAACCTGTATTAATCTAAGTTACCAGAGAAGCGTTCCAGGAGCTCTTCAGAGATGGTACTTTGAGAGCTCTTGACACCCCAAAAGTCCTGGTCGTTATACATGCAGCAGCACAAACCTCACCTTGCATCCCTTTGACATCTTCTCTTACTCTGTTCTTACTGGTGGAGTTTGGCCTCAGCTGGCAGATCTGGCTTGCAGCAATGCAGTTTCCTTGCTGCTATGCAGGTACTTTGAAGCAAGTTAAAGCAGCTAGACTGGTTGTGACTGGTTTGCAGTTCTTTTTCTTCTCTTGTACTATTCTGATTATTAACAGTCATACCATAAATGTCTAATCCTTTGTCTATACTATCACTGAAATTCAGGTAAGCAAAGTCCAGAAGTATGACAACTTTTACCTTTTCAAAGACACTTAACCATCAAAGAGTAGAGGGGAGAGCAGGGGCTCCTGGAAGATGCAGCACTGCATGAGAGTAAAGCAGATAAAACAGTTTCTCCGCATCCTAGGAATATAACCAGTTTCCCAAACTTAGAAGAATAAGTTTAAATGCTAAGTCTTGCATACTCTTCAGATTTCCTCCCTAAAGCAAGCTATCATTAAATATAAAACTTCTCTTAAAGAAAACCACAGATGTACATTTACCTTAAAATGCTAACGTCTTTAAATCAAACCTTCAGTTTTTTTAAAATGGTGAAATTAAGTTGTTAAAAGTTATGTAACACAAATGACCACCTTGCTTTTTGCCTACCAAGTTTTGTGCTGCAGAATGGTTGTAGAGAAAATTTTCTTTTTTTTCTTACTTTTTCCCTCCCTAAAATATCATTTGCACGTTATTTCAAATTACTCGCTTTAGTCATTTTGTCAGTTTTGTAACTGCTTCTGTCCATTGTATAATTTCACACATGACATTTTCCATTACCTTTAAGTAGCCAGTGGCAGTTATTTAGAGAGTTTTTCCCTTCAAAATATTTCCATGGAAACTAGAATTAAATAGTTATTAAAATGGGGGAGTCCTTTTGTTCCTGTAAAATTGCTCTTGCATAGCACTGAAGTTGCTGGAATTTACAATTACATGTAGCAATCTAGAATATATGTGTGTGTGCATGTTCGTGTGTGTATACATATATGAGTTGTGATGGTGATAGCCTTAAAACCATCAAGATCAGGGTTTAGATAATGACTAGTTCTACACACAGACTGACGTAGCTGCTGAAGATTAAAGCACCAGTGCACTCAAGATATTTGTGTACTGCAATACTAAATAAACTTCTCTTCATTTGTCCAGTGCATTCATCTACAACAGCCCTGAAGAACAAAGAATGAATATAGGTGCTTGTGTGAAAAAAGACAAGAATTAAACTTCAAATGTACTGTGGAACAAAAACCATGTAGTAAAACAGCAAAGGAAAAGAAACACAAATATTGCTGAATATGAAAATAATTTGAAACTTAAATGAAATTTAAAAAATAAAAAAAAACTGTAAAAGATAATATTTGCCTTTCTAAATAGAGAAACTATGAAATAAAATATTTTGTTTATCTATCTTCCATGGAGCTAGGAGAATAATAGAAATGGGACAGCTGCCAGCTGTCTTTTGTGAAAAGGGAAGGATTAATAAATTTTCAAGCTAAAGGAATTTGTGAAATCTGTACTTTTAGTTAGAGTGCACTGCGAGTTTCTAAAATATTAACTGCACTCTCCAAAAATGCTTAGTACTTGTTTAAGAAAAAAGATAGCAACAACACAGCAAACCACCAGTTACAACAAATATGAAACCAATTGGTATCACAGATGTTCCCAAAATGAAAGTGACCGAGACTATATCATAAACTTAAGGCAGCTGAATACATTTAACTACATTAATCCTGCCTGTAAGGTATAACTCATGGCCATTAAAAGCTTGATCATGATGATGCCATCATCATGTTCTACAATTAAAAATGCTCCTAAAATTTTTTTCCAAAGAACAAGCATAGTTGCTGAAAATATCTGATGTAGTGAAATCTGTAACCACAGTGCATTCACTGACACCAAATCATTAAGCGCTCCATAAACAAGATTTTTCTTTCTATTTTGTAGGTGTTTGAATAAAGTTCCAAGCAAATCTCAGCTTGGAATGGATGATAAAAGTTTACCTGTTTCAGCTTTAAGACAGAAAACAACACTCAGAATGAACATGCAAAACTAACTTAAAACCAGGATGCTTTTGATTTACTTTTATTCACATCTTAACTTCACATGTTATAGCCAAGCATTCTGCAATACAAAAGACCCACTTAGTCTTTTGGTAACTTTTCTTATATAAAACTCTCAGTTTCTTACATAAAACTCTCAGTATGTTGGAAACAAAAATCCACAGCTGCATAGACATAAATTGACATTACAGATTAAAATATTGAAAGATCATAAAAAAAGCTGCGGTGGTTTAGCTCCAGTCGGCAACAAAGCACCACACAGCTGTTCACTCAAACTCCCTGATGGTGGGATGGGGGAGAGAATCTGAAGAGCAAAAGTAAGAAAACTCGTGTGTTGAAATAAGAACAGTTTAGTAACAGAAATAAATAATAATAGTACTACAAATTGTAGTGTAAAGATAAAAAACAACAACAAAACAAAGAGGAACAAACCACTCACCACCCACTGACCAACACCCAAGCAGTCCCTGAGCAGCAGTCACTGCCTCCTGGCCAACTCCCCCAGTTTATATACTGAGCATGACATCATACAGTATGGAATACCCCTTTGGTCAGTTTGGGTCAGCTGTCCCAGCTGTGCCCCCTCCCAACTTCCTGAACACAAGGCAGAGCATGGGAAGCAGAAAAGTCCTCGACTAGTCTAGGCACTACTTAGCAACCACTGAAACATCAGTATGTTACCAACATTCTTCTCATGCTAAATCCAAAACACAGCAATATGCCAGCTACTAGGAAGAAAATTACTTCTATCTCAGCTGAAAGGACAACAAACGCAAACAGTGAAACAGTAGGGTTACCTGAAAGTTTCCATTTAAAAGAGTTTTTAAAGGGAAAGGTAGGTTTCCCACAACTGCACTTTTTCACAGGAACATTTCACCACAAGTACTCATTTAACCCAAATAAAAAAAATGTTACTTGGGGAACAAGAGGTGTAAACCACAATAAAAAGTCAATTCAACTTTGTTCTGTGACGATCAGATTTGCCTCACTGCCTTGTGAAAAATGTAGTTTGGATTCCTCATGATGTTGTCCTCTGCTTATGATAAGACTGTGCTCTTGTATCAGATATCAGATGTGAGATCAATAAGACTTGTGTGTTTAAATAATACAATTTATAAATGTACCACCTGTTAAAAGCATTGGTTGAAAATACAACAAAATTCCACAGTACATTTTCTGATAGTCCAAAAATCTAAATCTTTTCAAATCATTAGCACTGATATATTTCATGTTTAAATGAGGAAGCATTTATGGTGTTCACAAAAGATTGCATACGTATCCAATTAAGTTAATGAATAGACTCACCTAATTTAGTGAAATTAATCATACGAATAAAGTTAGACTTTTGCTTATTAATTTGCAATGTCAGATCTCCAGTTTCAATACACTGGGAGGACTGAGGATTCCCTAATGTGCTTTGTGTACTTCAAACACAACAGTCTGTCATTCAAAACAAAAAAATTAGATGCCACAAGGCATTTACCAATAATTTGTAACCAGTGTTTTATTTTACCCAGATTACAAAAGTACTTTTTGTTTGTTTGCTTGTTTGTTTACCCTAGAAAACATCAGACTCCCTCAAACCTTTATATTTAAACCAAGTGTGGAAAGAAATTATGTAAAGATATAATCCAAATGTTTTCACATTCTCAAGGATAACTGTCTCTGCCTTTAAAATGAAAAGAACATAAAATGAATGTTATTCTTTTCACAGGTCAAAAATCTCTTTTCTTTGCACAACAATCTTACACTGAACTGCAACAAAGCAGGTACTTTGATTTCAGAGAATATTATGCTTCCTCATTGACTGATGTATCAGTAGAGATTTTATTTAGAACTCAGCTAGATTTATTTCTGGTTTTGCAAAATGCAAAGTAAGTTTTGTACTGAAGGAAATGTATTTAAATTACAAATAGATGAAAATGATACAAATATAAAGATGAAGATCTATACATAGACAATACTACAAAATAGCCCATTATCTTGGTTATTGCTATATGGCACAAAATAGGAAAATTCTTTAATGTAATGTCTACCAATTCCTATTACAGAAAATACTACATTTCTACATTATTTCTCTTTTTTAATCCTGTTTCTATGGTAACCACTATAGCTGCAGTTTGTTAAAACATTTTACAAACACTATTCTGTTGGTTATTATATTGATACATGTCGCAATATAAAGTTATTGATCCAAGGAAAAAAAATGAAACCTTGGTTCCATATCTAGTTATATAAAAATGCAGATGAGATTAAGAGGTGAACTTTTACCTAAATTAAACTTCTGTAAATATTTCAAAGGTAAGAAGAGCTTTCAAATTGCCAAAATCTGCCATAAAATCTTCTTATCTAAAGGAAAATTTAAAGAATTAACTTGACCAATAAAGGAAGAAAGTGTTGTTTCACTCACGAATCTGTGATATTTGATAGACCCCTAACAGTGAGACTTAGAACACAAATGCTGGTAAACTAAGGTGAAGCTACATTATTTAAGAGGATGATAGCATTAGTGCATTTAATAAGCACATCGATTTCATTTGAAAATTTCATGCATCGTGCGTAATCTGACATTTCTTCTTCCAAAGCACTTATTTCAACTCCTGATATCACTGCAGGATCACACAGTTTGCATGGACAGGAAGTTTCAAAGCTGTTTCACAAAAAGACATTTGATCTCAGAGAAACTCACACTAACTTCCAGGAGGTTGACGATAAGTGTTTGCCCACTATACATTAAGATTTGTTTGCTGAGAATATCTGTGGGATCAATTGGCATATGCCCTTTTTTACTTCTCTACAAATAGATAAAAAAAAAAAAAAAAATTCTCATTCCCTAGAGTAATTTCAGTTACAAATAACTTTATTTATATTAAAAAGCAAACACACACACACCCCAACATATTAGCTCACTGAGATTAAAAATAGACTGTAGGCAAAAAAGTCAGGCAATAGTGGTTTGGATGTCTTTTTCAAAGTTTTAAATCTAGGAATATCAGGACTGGAAGAGCTGGACCTGTCCTCTATCAAGTGTAAAACCTAACACCTAGCTGATTAATAAAAAAACACATCTATAGAAGTAAGCAAACAAAATTGAGAAACAAAATCAATGCAAATAAAATCTGCTGCAAGGCACTGACATTTCTTGACTTTCAGGAGTTGCACAGAGGATTTAGTTATATGACCCTTCCCTTGAAAACAACCATCAGTGTCCTGGTTTCGGCTGGGACAGAGTTAATTTTCTTCACAGAAGCTAGCATAGTGCTGTGCTTTGGATTTAGTCCTAGAAGAATGTTGATAACACACTGATGTTTTTAGTTGTTGCCAGGTAGTGCTCAGACTACTCAAGGACTTTTTGAGCTTCTCCTGCTCGGCCAGGTGCATAACAAGCTGGGAGTACAGCACAGCTAGGGCAGCTAACCCAAACTGACCAAAGAGCTATTCCATACCATAGAACGTCATGCTCGGGGGGGTTAGTCTGTCGGTCGGTCGCGGGCAGAGTGATGGCAGCTCGGGCGGTGTGATCGCGGCTCGGGGGGAGCGATCGCTGCTCGGGACGGGCTGGGCATCGGTCAGCGGGTGGTGAGCAATTGCATTGCGCATCACTTGTTTTATATATTCTGTATATTTTCTTACCATTATTATTATTATTATTATTATTATTATTATTATTGTTATTCTTCTCTCTTATTAAACTGTCTCTACCTCAACCCACGGGTCTTACTTTTTTTTCTTTTCTCTGATTCTCTCCCCCATCCCACTGAGGGAGGGGGGGGAGTGAGCGAGTGGCTGCGTGGTGCTTAGTTGCCAGCCAGGTTAAACCACAACAATCAGTTTATCATTCAGCAGTGCATATCATGTTTCTTGGTTTCCCTGCCATTATTTTCCAGCTCTGGCTTCCTTTACACTATTTCCTTCTCATTTTCATTAATACGGTTTTCTCCATGTTAAATTATAAGAGGTGAGATTTTTTTTCTCATTTTAAACTTGGGAATCTATCTAGAAGGCTACTGTATTCTTTCCTACCCTCTTTACTAATCAAAAGATTTCTCATTTAAAGAAAAATTCAGGGGGAAAAGAGGTGTTTTTCTGAGGCACTTTTTAACTAAGATTTCTTTAACCTCATGTTAAGCGTAAACAAATCCTGTTTAGAATTTGAGTTGAATATCAAATATCATTAATATTATCAGATAGCTGAGATATTAGGAGGCTATACACCCCATTTAATTCCTATGTAAATATATGTTCATTCAAGATGCACTGTTATATCAAAAATATAATTAAAAATCATTCATCCTCAAGCCTTTTTGTTAAAATCAAGAACAAAGAGAGTATTTTTTTACATTAGTTCATAAACTCTTAATACCACTAGCTTTTAAGCCTGGTGGAGTCCATCCAGACCTGTCCATAAGAAAGCATTAATTTAAAAGGATATGACTTAATGTTCCCTCCCAGGAAGTTCAAACTCTCAGGCACCCTTTTCATCTCCCTTTGCAACTGTGAGAGGACAGAGTATTCTGTATTTAAAGATCAGGATTGGTGATAGTACTTCTGAATGTTAATCCTCTGATCCAAAAGCAACTCTCACCATGGCAGGGATTTTATCTGTGACATGGAAAGGTACTGATGTTGATCATAAAAAGGACACCTTGTGCATTATAGTTTATTAATGGTTTATAAAAATAAATGCACACATTATCATTTCCAAAGACCATGTTTTAAAAGGAAAATTAAAAAAATTTCATTTAATAAAAAGTTCGTTTATTTTTCTATCTAGAACAATAACAGTTAGAAATGGGTATACATTATTAGGATGAAGAAATTCAAGTTAGGCAAAGAAATATTTTTAAACTATACCATCAGAAATGACAAAACAGCAAAAAATAGCTAGCAGTAACAGCAAGAAATAATAATGAACACTTTAAAATAATGATCAGAGTTAATTAATGCTGAATGAGAATCATCCAGAAATACTCATGACATTCACAATAATACTAAATGAGTTCATCATTGCTTTTATGAAACCAACATTAAGACAGTGAATTAGGAGTAAAAGCAATTATGTGCAGTATGATATTTCTATTCCTCATTTTGTATCTATTTTGTCTTCCCACAACTTCAGTCCTCCAAACAAATTCGTAAGTAAATGAGTACATGAGTACACATTATTCTTGTGCATAACTCCACTGAGTGAAATTTATGGAAATTCAGGAAGATTGTATTAGTGATGAACCATTTGCAAATCAATTCTGTGGTCTTATTCTTTATCTTGTATATATTTGTAGTTTTTGTTAAGACATCTGAACTTGGATTTCTCTCCCTTCCTTGCAGATGAAAATGGCACACAACTAATTTGCAGTAAGTAATATAGGTAGATTGAGTCAGACTAGGGAACAAGCCTATCAGAAAAGCTGTATCATTTTTCTTTCCTGGTGATTGTGTATATTGTCTGCATTTGGACATTAAATTTATTGCAATTAATCCAATTTTTCGCATTCACAAAATGCCATATAAATGTATACAACTGCAAAACAAGTAGTTCTGTAAGTACCAAACTGAGAAACTTTGTCTTCCTACAGAACTGCATATTAAACACTTGACATCTGGTGAGAAGTAAAGAATATGCGGGAAGGCAGCATTTATAATGAATTTCTCCTATTTCCTCCCTGCTAGTTAAAGAAGGTGTGTTCTGATATTACAGCTAATAGTTTCATTAGAGCTATTATAATCTAATTGTCTATCTTCATCAGTCTTGTACAAACTTCAGTTCATTTTGAGGAAGGGGAAAGAGGCTTAGTGAAATAGTCAGTAAGCTGAGAAGGTATTTGTGGGGATTACTGCTCAAAATGTGATTACAAAACCAGAGGTAAAATTCATAACCTCTCTTCCATATTCTTTTTTAAGGATGTTAATTAAAATACCAATATGATTATTAAAAAAAAAGAAAAAACAGGAAAAGAAAGCTAGAATAAACTGATATGGTATAACTTGTTTTCTTTCTCTCAGACTTACCCTCCAGTGAAAAAGCTCTTCTCCAGTCATAAATACAGAAAGTTTTCAGCTTTCAAGGTTGCTTTTCATTCTGAGCCTCATGGGCAAATGTCAGGGAGTTTGCAAGCTGTTTTCAAGCAAGCTTTAGAGGGTCTGCTTAGTTTGAATCTCTGTGAAACAGCTTGCTACACTTCAATATTTTTCTAACATATTTTGTGTTTCCTTCTACATATCCTATTTTAATAAAAACTACCAGAAAAAAAAAAAGCCTAGGATAATTAGACTTAATTTGGATATAATTTATCAGACAGCACAGACATTCCAACTTGTTAATAGAAGCACAGAGGGAGCTGATGACTTATTCTAGCCTCTCTCCTCTTTCTCTGTCCTTGAGTTTCAAGTAAGAAAGGGGTTCTCTTGCTTTAAGGAAAGCTAGCACTTGCTTGATGGAAAAAGAGCAAGATAGAGATTTGGTCTTTGTAGATGTTTCACCATCTCTTTGCATTAAAATAGAGTAATTTCCTTTTATGGAAGTGGTATTGGCCTCCCTGTTAGTCGATGTCTCATTTCAGATACCTAAACACATCTTCCATCACTTGCTCTGCTTTCATGTGATGCTGGACACGTGACACAGGATCTCTGAGAGACCTCTGTCATTACAGACCTACCTGCTCAGTGCCTCAATAAAATATCAGATGGTACCTGGTGCCTGTTCGCAAGCAAGTTATGCGTGCCCTTGCTGTCAAATCAGCTGATGTCCAAATGTACAGGTTGTAATAGATGTCAGTACAACTGAGGGCTGGGAAAAATTAACACAATGTTTCACCTTCCTCAGTTGAAGACAAGCTGAGATTTGAGGTTTCATTACATATACTTATTTTATTACTCGTTCTACTGGACATGCATTATAGCCTAATAAGAGAGCTAAAGTAAAAGTAAATTCCTCAGGAACTGGATAAAATTCTGTGTTGTTATGCCATTGAGAAATTTCAAAAATAAAGCAAGAGTTACATATAAAGTATATTTACAATATATATCCTATAGTCAAAGTAAAAGATCACAGAATCACACAGAATCACAGAACTGCAAGGGTTGGAAGGGACCTCAGGAGATCATCTAGTCCAACCCCCCTGCTAAAGCAGGTTCTCCTAGAGCATGCTAGACAGGACTTCGTCCAGGTGGGCTTTGAATATCTCCAGAGAAAGAGACTCCACAACCCCCCTGGGCAGCCTGTTCCAGTGCTCTGTCACCCTTAGAGTAAAGAATGTTTTTCCTCCTATTCAACTGAAACCTCTTATGTTTCAGTTTGCACCCGTTACCCCTAGTCCTGTCACTGGACACCACTGTAAACAGACTGCTTCCATCCTCGTGACTTCCGCCCTTAAGATATTTGTAGGTGTTGATGAGGTCCCCTCTCAGTCTCCTCTTCTTCAGGCTGAACAAGCCCAACTCTCTCAGCTTTTCCTCGTAGGGGAGATGCTCCAGTCCCTTTATCATCCTTGTTGCTCTCCTCTGGACTCTTTCTAGGAGTTCCTCATCTTTCTTGAACAGGGGAGCCCAGAACTGGACACAGTACTCCAGGTGGGGTCTCACCAGGGCAGAGTAGAGGGGGAGGAGAACCTCCCTCGACCTGCTGGCCACACTCCTTTTAATGCACCCCAGGATACCATTGGCCTTCTTGGCAACAAGGGCACACTGCTGGCTCATGGTCAGCTTGTCGTCCAACAGGACTCCCAGGTCCCTCTCAGCAGAGCTGCTTCCCAGCAGGTCAGCCCCCAGCCTGTACTGGTGCATGGGGTTTGACCTCCCCAGGTGCAGCACTCGGCACTTGCCCTTGTTGAACTTCATCAGGTTCCTCTCCGCCCAACTCTCCAGCCTGTCCAGGTCCCGCTGAATGGCAGCGCAGCCTTCCGGCGTATCAGCCACTCCTCCCAGTTTTGTGTCATCAGCAAACTTGCTGATGGTGCACTCTGTCCCCTCATCCAGGTCATTGATGAACAAGTTGAACAACACTGGGCCGAGTACCGAGCCCTGGGGAACTCCACTAGCTACTGGCCTCCATCTGGACTCTGCCCCACTGATCAGAACCATCTGAGCCCTGTCATTCAACCAGTTCCCAATCCACCTCACTGTCCACTCATCCAACCCATACTTCTTGAGCTTCCTTATGAGGATGTTATGGAAAACAGTGTCAAAAGCTGTGTTGAAGTCAAGGTAGACAACATCCACCGCTCTCCCCTCATCTACCCAGCCGGTCATGCCATCATAAAAGGCTATCAGATTGGTCAGGCATGATTTCCCCTTGGTGAATCCGTGCTGGGTACTCCTGATGATCTTTTTTCCATGTGGAATCTGTAGCTGGAATGTGACCATAGTCAAGGTACATAAAACTAATTTTGTGTCTTGCTTAATGGCCATCATGGTAATTTCAATTTTATTGCCCTACTGATGATATTGCCATTCTAGGATTTAAAGCAAACTGTCCCTCAAAGCTTTTTCTGTACAAGTAATCTCCTATATTAATATTGAGTGTGCTCACCAGGCACATGGAGGACAATCAGGGGATCAGGCCCAGTCAACATGGGTTCATGAAAGGCAGGTCTTGCCTGACCAACCTGATTTCCTTCTACGACCAGGTGACCCGCCTGGTAGATGAGGGAAAGGCTGTGGATGTTGTATACCTGGACTTCAGCAAAGCCTTCGACACAGTCTCCCATAGCATTCTCCTAGAGAAGCTGGCAGTTCATGGCCTAGATGGATATACTCTTCGCTGGGTTAAAAACTGGCTGGATGGCCGAGCCCAGAGAGTCGTGGTGAATGGAGCTAAATCCAGTTGGCGGCCGGTCACAAGCGGTGTCCCCCAGGGCTCAGTTCTAGGGACGGTTTTGTTTAATATCTTTATCAATGACCTGGATGAGGGGATTGAGTGTGCCCTTAGTAAATTTGCAGATGACACCAAACTGGGTGGCAGTGTTGATCTGCTTGAGGGGAGGAGGGGTCTGCACAGAGACCTGGACAGGCTGGATCGATGGGCTGAGGCCAACTGTATGAGGTTCAATAAGGCCAAGTGCTGGGTCCTGCACTTGGGTCACAACAACCCCATGCAGCGCTACAGGCTTGGGGATGAGTGGCTGGAAAGCTGCCTGCTGGAAAAAGACCTGGGGGTACTGGTTGACAGCCGGCTGAATGTGAGCCAGCAGAGTGCCCAGGTGGCCAAGAAGGCCAATGGCATCCTGACCTGTATCAGGAATAGTGTGGCCAGCAGGAGAAGGGAAGTGATCGTGCCCCTGTACTCGGTGCTGGTGAGGCCGCACCTCGAATACTGTGTTCAGTTTTGGGCCCCTCACTACAAGAAAGATGTTGCATTGCTGGAACATGTCCAGAGGAGAGCAACGAAGCTGGTGAGGGGTCTGGAACACAAGTCATACGAGGAACGGCTGAGGGAACTGGGGTTGTTTAGCCTGGAGAAGAGGAGGCTGAGGGGAGACCTGATCGCCCTCTACAACTGCCTGACAGGAGGCTGTAGTGAGGTGGGGGTCGGCCTCTTCTCCCTGGTAACAGGCGATAGGACGAGGGGAACTGGTTTGAAGCTGCGCCAGGGCTGGTTTAGGCTAGACATTAGGAAAAACTTTTTCACCGAGAGGGTTGTCAGGCTCTGGAATGGGCTGCCCAGGGAGGTGGTAGAGTCCTCATCCCTGGAGGTATTTAAAAGAAGGCTAGATGAGGTGCTTAGGGACATGGTTTAGTGGTGGGATGTCAAGGTTAGATTAACGGTTGGACTCGATGATCTTAAAGGTCTTTTCCAACCGAGGTGATTCTATGATTCTATGATTGAAACACTATGAAAAAAACTATTCTCTGATATATTGTTTCATCTTTTAGTAATTAAAGATAATAATGGATTTAATGAAAATCATATCTTATATATCATATCTTATACAATATTTGAGGAATTAAATTTTAGTTTCCTCAGTGCTCTTTTAAGACTTCTCTGCCTATTTCTCTTTGATATCTCTTTGTTCTAATCAATCCAGTGCTGAAATTCCAGTCAGTGTTGCAATTTAAAAGACAGATTCAGATTAACATCATTTCAGGCCATCTGTTCTGGCTGAAATAAATTGAGGATAATATCATTCCAAATGCAAAACAATCTTAACATAATACTTTATTTAACAATTAAAATCAGAAAATCCACATTTCCACACAAGTCATCCCTAAGGAGACAATGTTAACATTTCAACTTACAAGTGAGTTATTTAACTTATGCCCAGAATAAATCTGCTTCCTATTTTATTGAACCTTCTGTACAAGTGCTGTGCTAGTTACCAGTAACTATTAATCATAATATTAAGTAATAGGTAGAAAGTCTAAAAAGAATTTTTTTTATTAGTAGTAGTAGTTTCTTTTGCAGTTTTTTTTTTTTTTCAAAAGGGCAGACATCTTCGATTAGTTTAAGAAATATAAAATCCACTCAACTCCTGAAGTATTAACAATGCTTCTCTTCATATATGAAGGGGAATGTAACAGAAACTTGCAATTTATATTCAAATTTCATATTTAAAGTTGAGCTGATTAAGATATTTTGAAAACATGACATCTTGATATCTAATTGGTGATCACTCTGTATGTCACTACCCAGACTGTATTTGATTCTGATCATCATTGAAGAGAGATAGAAAAGCTGAGGAAACATTCAGAAAAAAAAAAAAAGAAAAAAAAAAAAGTGTTTAAGGAATTAAGATAAAGCAAAGTGGAGACAAGCACCAGGAAGTAACCAAGGGGATAACTTTTTTCAAATGCACTGGTAACCTCCAGTGACTTGCATTCCTGAAAATCTTTTGTGACTTAGAAAATTTTCTTTACAGGACTCAAGGGCAGAGATTTGTTTAAGGCAATACAAGGCAATATAAGTGCATTTATATTCCTGACACAGAAAACTACTGTTGTAGGCTGTAGAAGAACCATTGCTCATGTTTTTAGAGAAGATTAAGCACAGCACAAGAAAATGTACTCTTTGAAACAATCCAACATTGGCAAGAATATGACAATTATACAGTATGTGTGCCTACAGTTCGTGGAGAGGACATTCCTCATGTTCCAAATTAATAAGATCCCAGAGTTCTGCTTTTCTTATTAATATTGAGTGAATTTTAGTTACTATGCATTGGTTTGATGAGAGCCCCAACTGAGGGACCAAACCAGTATAAATTCAATCTCTTGGCCAAAAGGCCAAGAACCTTCCCTGCATCCTCACATGTGTTCTGAAGTGCTCCCATGCATCAAATGTCCATGAGGAATAGTTTGTTCAGTACCTCAGGGCAATGAGATTAAGTAAGTCCCTGCCAGCTCTAGTGTAAAGACTGGAAAATTCCATTACAACTTCCTCTTCTCCCGAGGCCTTGGAAAAAGTCTGCAGGGCTTTTCCTGATTTATGTTAGATTTGGCAAGCAAGGACCATGATTTTATCTTCATGGTTCTTAAGTGCTTAAGGGTGCATGGTACATAAGCAGTGTGAATTTACTAAGTGTTAGGAAAGTAATTCAATAGTCCTTTTTATGACCAACTTCTTCCTTTCAGTCACTGAATATGTCCTTTTCTGGGGTTTAACCTTAATCTTGAATATAAGATGGAGTGTTCTTTCTGGTTAATCTCCTCAAATGGCACAGTTCGTAATCCTGACTCCAAAGGTAGCAGTTATGAGCACGACTGCCTTCTGAAAGACTGAACTATGGAATCTTCTTTTATGTTACACTACCTGACACTGTGCTGCAGTTTGTGGTTCACATCAAGTTCCTTGGAAGGTGGTTTTTGCTTTCTTTTTTTTTTTCCTGGTGAGGTCAAGCCAGAGAAAACAAAGGTATTACAGCAGAATTAAATTGCCGAGTTCATAGCTCCCAGAAGAGGGACTACAGTCCATTCCGCATTTTCAAAACTACGTCAGCAGCCAGTAAAGGCAATTTGTTCACTTGTGGGTTACTTTCCACATCTGGCTGTCATGTTCTCGTCTATAGTCACATGTTTCTATTGGCAATGAAGCCTGAAGTAACCATAAAATAGTTATCAAGTGCTCAAAGCACAATGCCATTTATCATGAAAAATCACCAAGTAATTTTTCTATATCACAATATGCTGAGGAAGGTTTTCAATATGTTACTTCTCTGTCTTTGAAAGATAACTGTGAACCCATGAACCCCGTACTCCCATGGGTTTTTTTAGATTATGAATAGACCGGGTGGAAAGCAAAAGAAAAGCAGGGATGGTTATGTAAGAAATCTCTCACAAATATTAGTACCCTTTTCCAGTGACTTTTCATCATTTATCTGGTCCAGTAACACCAGTAATTTCTATAACAATGACTTTGAGCTGGGTTGGTATAATAAAGCTCCTTAAACCAGCAAGGGAAAAGGAAAAAAAAAAAAAAAAAAGCTGTTCTATCTTATTTTCTTATTTCATAAATAAAAAAATAATGGTTCTATCTACTTTTCCTGTCTGCTTGGTGAAAACACCATAGCAAACATCTTGGTGTCTGTTAGATCTTATCCTCATCTCACACTGGCCCATATCTTCTTCTCCATGACATCAGTCAGAAAATATCTCTGTACACATTTTCTGATTAAAGGTTTTCAGTGCTCTTCCCAGTTAACAGAATTTCTATTTCCCACCACCCCATGTCTAAATCAGCTGAGCAGATGAGTATTAAATGCAAATGCATCAGAATACAAAGCCTACTTTAATACTTCTGTGTAATGTTTTTATTTGCCATTCTCAGGTATAGAGGATCACTAAAGAATGAAAATGTTGAGGAATAAAAGGAAAGTAGTCATGGAAGAAAATAAGAAGGAAAGTGAAAGAATATGATGAAGGACAGACTAGAAGAATAAAAAACAACAAAAAAAACCTAAGCCAAATGAAAACCAAAACCCACTTGCACAATTACAACTTCACTCTAATAAACCAAAACAGAATCTTCTTAGTGTCCATAGTTCCACTATGAAAACTGTATCACCCTTGAATATTTAAAATGAGGACTGAAACAGAAATAGTTCATAAAGAGATAGCAACTTTTGGGTGATATGTTTGACCTTGATGTAACTATAGAAATATATTTTTATACCCATATATTTACCCTCTTATAATTTATAAATGTGAAATTTTATTTTATAAAGAATGATTCTGCAGTTCACATAGCTAATAATGAAATTAATCCATCTGATAATCTAGGATTTCTATTTAAATAAAAGATTCAGATCACAATATTCACAGGTAAAAGTGACTTGAAATCTACTAGAGCCTGAATACATTACATGCTATCAGTAAAGCTCTTACTGCTTTAGGAGAATTATGCCTGCCCTTGGCACAAAGGTCATTCACAAAATCAAGAGCCATCAACAGCCACAACAGTTTTTGCCTAGGTGATTGCCTGATCTCCTGTCACACTGAAGGCATCCTTGTACTTTCATGTGCTTCCTTCAATATTCCCAGTGTCACTACAGTATATATACTACTTAAAATGCTTCCAGAATCACTTGCTTGACCATGCTAAGACCAACTACAATAATTTCACTAGTGTTTAGATGCTACAGACATCACTAGCTTTAATCATGCTAACCAATGCAGTTTACCTTCTCCTGAAACATCCATTTAATTTTCACTTTAGATAGAAACATTACTTTCTGATAAAGCTGAAAAGTAGAAAAACTATTTTAATGCATTTTCTCTTGCTCCCTTTTCTCTCTCTCTCCTATGTTTTAACCATACTTACAATTTAAGGACTGTGTCAGATGTGAGTCTGTAGCACAAGCAAGACATGATATTAAATTGCAGGTCTTAAATATTTCTGATATACTATAAACCAAACTCTGCCAGATGCTTCATTTCATGAGTTTTGGCATCCTTTCAGAGTACTGGGTAACCAATAACATCATGCCAAGACTACTGTGCATTCTGAAATCACAGAAGTATTTTTGCAGTGCAGTGAGCTTAAACAGCGGTGAAGTCTATACAGGATATTGATTCAATATCTCAGGCGGAGAGACTTAACAAGCTGTTCACCAGGCATTTGAATTCTAGCACAAAAGTCTCTCACCTTCTTCAAAATAAACTTTAAAAGATTTTTGAAGTCATTAAACTCCAAGTAATAAAGAATTTACACCATAAAAAATAAGAAAAAAAAAATCACATTGAGCTGCAGGTCTTTCCAAATCCATCTTTAATGCCTAGACTAGGTAAGGCGGATAGATAAGGAGGATGATAAAGAAGTTATTTTAGGTGCAGCCTGTAACATCCCTGCAATCCTCAAATCCTTGGCACACTCTTATTTAAGCATCTTTAATTATGATGTACAGTCTTGAAAGGAGGAACATACAAACAGCTGATTACTACACAATAATTATCTTATTCATCACCAGTATTCACTGTGATGGGCCAGAACTAGCATAGTATCAGAACTAAGGATGAACGTGCTCAATTTTCCTGCTGTAGTCAGCCAAAAGGCCTTACTGGTCAGGTGGTCCTCAGTCAGGTGGACAAGTGTCAGCCTCCTGCTTCTTGAAATATATTTCTCAGTCTTGCTGAGCTGGCATCTTCTTCCTTTTCTTTTAGATTTTTTTGGTTTTTCTTCAGTTATGTGTACTTTCCTGTATAATATCGAAGGAAGGAGCAAAACACTAGGGAGACTTAGAGTCCTTCCTATCTATGGCTCTGGAAGGAGAAAAGGTTGGTCTGGTGGGCTGATCAGCTACACATGGAAGCATTACACAAATTGCTAGACATTGTGATGACTGATGCAATTAATATATCTGCACTTACCTTGTTTTCTCTTAAGATTTACCATTACTTACTATAACTTGATAATTAAAATATAAGCTTTGTTATTAGCTACAAGTTATGTCACCTCCTGCATTTCCTAGATCAGCCATCATGCTGGTATCATGGCCTACATCATCTACAGACTTTGCAAATGAGCATGTGGCTTTTGGTATATGCAGTGTCAGTGCAGAACAAATTTGAAACCACTCAGTGAGAAATTTTTCTTCAGATACTAAGCATTTATAGACTTACGTCCCAGTTTCTCAACTACTGCCTTACTTGAAATCTAGTTTACCTGCTTGCTCTTTACATCAATAAAATAAATGCTATTTTTATTTCAAATATATATGTCTGTCTGTTGGCATTGATAACAGTACTATGGCCAAATAAAATACAGGAAAACACTGTGTCTATTAGGAAGGATCTTGTTTCCGTACTGCAAAGCTACAGTAGGTACCTGAAATAGTTCAGTGTCCTAAAGTTAATCTCCTTTGTAAGTACTGGACATGAGATGCTCCACTGAGATTTCATTGGCTAAGTTCAGAACAAATAGCAAACTTAATAAGAAGCTTGCTTCAATTTAACTCACAAGATAACGCATGGAAATTAGTTTGGAGGCAAATAACTAAATTCCTGAACACTACCATGATTTCAAAGGTATTTTGTTGCCCAGATGTGTTTAGTGAGTTCTCATCTTCAAAAGAAATAGGTTAAAGTTGTCCAGCTACACTCTTACACGTTCATATGTGTAGATGTTCTTCGAAATCCTACTTGTAGTCCAAGTCCTCTGTTATTGGACTATATTCCAGAGAACCAGCTTTGACATTAACAAAAGAAAGTCCTGCTTTCAAGATCTTTTAAAGTTTAGCAAATGTATTAAAAAAAAAAAAAAAAAAAATTAGCTAGCATCACTTTTCATAATGGCTTATATTCTAACCTAATGGAATTTTATGGAATTTTATTTTAAATTTAACTCACTATAACCATACAAACTTTTTAATGTTCATCACAATACAATCATGTATTCCTGCTTATTATATGCTGGTGGAAAGCTAACCCCTCTCCCTCAAAAAAGCCATGCAATTTACAGGGCGGTTTTTAACTGCTTTATTCATACTGTTTACAATAGACCTTCCCTGTTTTTCATAAAATATTACCTTGATATTTATTTTTATCATTATTTTTTCAAAAAAAATTAGAAGATATTAATTTATGAGCATTTTTGTTTGTTTTTTTTTTTTTTAAAAAAAAAAAGCTTTGTGATTATTTCTTAATTGATATAATAAGAAAAGGTGCAGAGAAAGACAAGAATAGCAGAATTTTGGGACAGGTTCTTCACAAGGAGAGATGAAGGCAACAAAGAACCATCAGCTCCCTGGATTTCCCCAGGGACAATGTTGATATCTACAGGTCATATAAGTCAGAGGTGTGATAAACTGCGCTAATAAAAACTGACAGCAATAGACTATGAACAAAAATATTAAAAAAAAAAAAGTAATTTGTCAAAAAAGTATAATGCAATTATAAGACTCATTTTTATAAAGCATTACAAAGGCAAAATATTTACGAGTCAAAGCTGAAAAAAAAAATGAAGAATAGGTCCATTGATATCAGTTAATCAGAAGCACTAACGAAGGATTGCCAAAATGATGCACTAGGGGGAACATTGTTCTTTCTGCTTAAAATATACCCCCACTTGTCATACAGCACCCTGGACATGTGCTTCTTGTCACTATTGTCACTGCAACATTGGATTTTTGGTCTGACTCAGTACAGCTGTTCTCACATTCTCATGCAAATAAAAAAAAAAGAAAAAGAAAAATCAAGTAAAAGCAGAACTCAGTGTTGCTATATTTCAGTGAAATATATTTTGAAGAAATATATTGAAGATATCTTCTGGCCCAGTAAATTTTATTTTCTGAGAGAGAATAATTCCCTTTCAGAAATGTTTTCTGAAACAAAGGATTCCAACTAGTCAAACTTTGCCTCGTAATTGTTTACTGAGTGGAGTGAAACTCTGACACATTCACTTCAATTTACTCTATATTATGTTATCACACAAGTAATCTGAATAATGTGTAATAATTTTGTGAATCTGACATCTTTCTTAATCTAAGGTGTTCAGAGGTAATGCTGTACACATTGACTAATAGTTCATCCATTATTTATCTCTTTGAACAAAAAGAGGGAAAAAAAGATAAAAACTTGCACAATGCAGCATTTATGTTAATTTATAGCTCACAGTAAATTTTCATGTCTAAGCTGTAAGCCAGTAATAACAGAAGGCATATAATGGAAATTCAGATTGATTCTTAGCACTAACAGCATGCCCGATGCCCCTGCAATATTGTTTTTTTGCTTACAGTTAATAAGATACACAGAAACCGTCCTTTGTTACAGCAGATAAAGTGCAACGACAGATATTATTGATTTGCACTTCCACGCTCTAGCACACCCGGCTTTGTAGGCAGCTGGGTGTCTGTGGACATCATGATTTTCACCTTTCTCCTGCTCAGGGTAAAATAGAGAGTTAGAATGTCACTTTTCTCAGTTAATCTTCACCATATGCCCTATCCTGCCTCTGCTATTAGAGTTTTCATTAACTTTTTCAAGTAAGCTACATAAGCAGTCAAAGGCAACAGTTGAATTGAAAAGGAAAAAAGAGTTACTTCTTTGTTCAGTATTTTAATTAAAACCAGGAGGGGAAAAGAAAGAAAGTAAAAAAAAAAAAAAAAAAGCAGGATCTAGTTTAATTCCAGAGAACTCCATAGAGAATGCAGAGAAGCTGAAGCAATTTCAAGGGAACCAGAGCATTATTTACCAGGAAGGCTATAGAGTCGGCACAGACAGAAACAGCTTCCAAATGTGACCAGTGAGGCAGGTTAGATCTTAAATAACAATTGTGCCTTGCTGCAGAAAGAGTTTCCAATTCCAAATGTGACTGGTGAGACAAGTTAAATCTTAAACAACCGTTGTGTCTCTCTGTTTAGATAATAAATAAGTGTTTAAAGCAAACTTGTTTACAAACCTCAGTGTGACAGAATTAACTGTAGTAAAATTAGCCTGTAATTCTAATCGTATTTTACAGGGAAATACTACAATATTGTTTACAAAGACCTGAAGGTTTCCAAAGCTTCAACGTGGAATCTCTTTTCTACCAGTTCTCACCTGTAGAAAGCAAATTATATTAGACTTCCCATCACTTGAACTAATGTTTTGTTAAGAAGTAAAGTAAACCACAACAGGAAAATTTGTTAAAAAGGACCACACAGGATTAATAATCCATACAGAAGTAAACTAAAGATTTGAAAGGAAATCTGTAACCTGACCCTAGAGTCAATGTTAATGGAAATCTTTTCCTTATCTCCACACGCTAAGTCCACCCAAATATCCCATGTGAAATAGAGACCCTTCTCCAACATCCTTCTTAGTCCAGTGTGCAGCATCAGTTTCTTTCCTTCATATCTTGAGGGAGGGGAAGGGGGCTTTATCACTGCTCACCTCATCAAAAATATTTGGGTTCATCTCAGAAAACTCTCACTCTGTATTTGTGCTCCATGAACTACATATCTGGCTCTTACTAGTCATTGGTTCTTAAATTTTAGAACAGTGTCCCACTCTGAAGAAATGTGCCAGATCTTCATGAGTGCTCCTTTCCTCCTCTCTTCCGTCACCTCTGGAGAACCTGAGAACTGGAACACAGCAGTCATGGCAAAAACATCAGCCTGCTCTCTCCGCTGCCCACTCATGCACCCAGCTTATTAAATAACAAACTTGGAAACAAGCAAATTAAATTTTCCTATAATCTGACAGAATGATACAAGTGCATTTGCACCCAGGGCAAGACAATTCATGTTACTGAGAAAAATCTCACTAACATTACTTAAATGTGAGAAGACATAGACAATATAAGTTATATACAAGACATTTAGGTATAGAGAGTATTTATTTGAATTTACAGAGTAACTGTGCTTGCAAAACTGCAGATTTAACTTTTTAACTGAAAAACAGCATAACATGTTCTTGTACCCAACTCTTCAGTTAGTGTTAAGTCTATTTTAATAAGTGCAAAACAATTGTGTTGTTGGGTTTTTGTTGTTTTTTTTTCTGAAACCAGAAACCAGCTAAGACATGACTTTTCTGGAAATTGCTAGAGAGTAATATGAAGATTAAGATAGTTTGTAAGAGCAAGAATCAGGTATAAAACATCAGATATTTAAAATGGGGACCTCTTCTTCTTCCTCTTTTTGTCCTTAATATGACAGTCAACTCACTAAAATATTGGAAATAAATATATTTGTCCTATACTGTAGTATCTGAAAAATAGCACCTTTAGGAATTATGTGACAAAGCTGATAATAAATATTGGGATATGCAGAAATGCAATTTACAGTGATACAGTGGCTGTAAGAAAGCCCATTCCAATACACTTAAGGGGCTTAATCAGGGAAGTAGAGAATTTCAACAGACACCCTCTTAAAAGGCCTACTCACTTATTTGTGTACATGTAAGGAATACACACTGCAAGGACATTGGGGTGTTTTTTTTTTTTTCCCCCATCTATTTCCACTACATTGCAGGAGTATTTAATTTCTGGACAAAAAACAAAAATATTTTGTAGATGTCTTTTCTTATGTAGAACTCTTCTGAACTACTAAAACCTGGAAAGAGCCTGAAGATATTTTAACAAAATCCAAAACTGCAGTCATGAAAAATAAATAGAAAATCTCTACAACTTTACGCGTTGCTGTGAGACTATGCTACTTGCATTAATTACATCCAAATATTCCTCAACACATCTGCCAGTATGACACTGAGCTAAGAAAGGTTATAAAGGGCATTACAGGTCTACAGATCACCAAGATGTATTGAGATTATCAGTAATGAAAATAGAAATAAAATAAGAACATAAATAAGTATAGAAAGCAGGTTGGTCGGTTTGATCTTTTTTTTTTTAATGTGGACCAGATCTTTCACAAAAAGAAACTGGAAATTCTTTCAGGAATATCACTTCAAGAGTAAAGCACACTTCTACTGGTGTAGAACATTAATAGTGTTTGGAGAAAAAAAAGATTATTTTCCAGAACTTAAACTAGCTTAAAGTTTAGTTACCTAAAATAACACATTCCCTTGTTCTCCTTAGGTCCAGTAATTTACTGGTTACTTCTATATGTTCATCAGTTTCTTTTCAAAGAAATTTTTAAATATTTTTTCAATTGACAGAAAAATAGGAAAAAAAAAAAGTAGAGTTTGATACTTTTATTGAATTTGAATTTAATACAAATGAAGCACCAAGTGCAAGGTCCTGCACCTGGGACGGGGTAACCCCCAGTATCAATACAGGCTGGGGGAAGAATGGATCGAGAGCAGCCCTGCCGAGAAGGACTTGGGGGTGCTGGTGGATACAAAGCTGGACATGAGCCAGCAATGTGCCCTGGCAGCCCAGAAGGCCAACTGTACTCTGGGCTGCATCAGGAGGAGTGTGGCCAGCAGGTCGAGGGAGGTAATCCTGCCCCTCTACTCAGCTCTGGTGAGACCTCACCTGGAGTACTGCGTCCAGCTCTGGAGCCCTCAGCACAAGAAGGACATGGAACTGTTGGAGCGGGTCCAGAAGAGGGCTACTAAAATGATCCGAGGGCTGGAGCACCTCTCCTATGAGGACAGGCTGAGAGAGTTGGGGTTGTTCAGTCTGGAGAAAAGAAGGCTGCGGGGAGACCTGATTGCGGCCTTTCAATACCTAAAGGGGGCCTATAGGAAAGAGGGGGAAAATCTTTTTAGTAGGGCCAGCTGCGTTAGGACAAGGGGTAATGGTTTTAAACTAAATCAGGGTAGGTTTAGGCTAGATATAAGGAAAAAATTCTTTACAATGAGGGTGGTAAACCACTGGAACAGGTTGCCCAGAGAGGTAGTGGAGGCCCCATCCCTGGAAACATTCAAGGCCAGGTTGGATGGGGCTCTGAGCAACCTGATCTAGTTAGCAGTGTCCCTGCTGACTGCAGGGGGGTTGGACTCGATGACCTCTAGTGGTCCCTTCCAACCCAAAACATTCTATGATTCTATGATTCTATGATTCACCGGGTGATGGGGTTGTTTTCTATAGGTAGGTTTTTTTCACTTATTTTCCTGCCTTCTTTGTCATTGTTTGTAATGTCATCTCTCCTGAGTACTACTCCATCCTAAAATAACTCCTAAAGCCAAGTGTGACAAAACAATCATATGCTTTTTCCTTTTTTTTTTTTTTTTTTTTTTTTTTCAGAAGAGCAAATCTGAGAGTATAACATACCATGGAAGAGAATAAAAATCTTGCCATTATACTAAGTCCTTTTATACCCAACTGGGAAAAAAAAAAAAAAAAAAGCCTTTTTTAAGCAAAAGAGACTACTCTTACTTTCCCTTATGTGAATGCTGATGATAGTGGTTTATCCCTATGTATTTTAAAGGACCCCTTACAAATGCAACACCTGAGTTGCACTTCCAGTGGATTCCCTTTTCCTGAAACCAAAGAGACCTCAATATCTTTTACCTTTCTTTTTATGATCTGTGTTTTCAGGTTGATTCCTTTACCTGGTTCAGAAGAGGTGGTTGCCCATGGAAGGTCTAGTGCAGGTCCCTCTCTTTTTATTTCTCTCTCTCCCCCAAATCTTGACACACAGCACAAACATCATCAAGTAGAATTCACGTGAGTTGTGGTGAGAGTCATCAGCAGCTACTGGGTGTCTGCCTGCAGGGAGAGCTGAGGGATAGGAAAAAGTTAATCACCTCTGGGAAGGCCCTAACAAAAGAGGTGAAGAAGTTGTTGTACTGAAGGAGACTGGCAAGCAGATACCTTTCTTGGCCTTTGGGGGAAACAAACATGTCTCTGAAGGAACTTGGTCTTGTGCTTTGTTGGTATTTTTTTTCTTAATTCTAAGTAGTTTCTTCTCGATATGTTTCTGCTGCTTACTTGCTGAGTTGAACAGCTTTGTGATATCAGGCACTGAGAACCATGTGAAGTAAGATTTATATTTTATAGCTGAATGTTATCTTTACCCAGTGTTAGGTCTTTGTTTCCCAGTTGTAGAAAAGAAAACTTTCCCTCTCCTTATACTAGTTGACGAGTGCTAATGGGCTAATTATTTCACCCCACACCAGCTGAGTATGTTAGGATTATTGATTTTCCTAACAAATTCAGCTGTGGCTAAATTTTAATGTTAATACTGCAAAGCCTGTTTAGACTTAATATGAAAATAATGCATGCTGACTTGCAAACAATTTGGTTAAAGAATTATTTTCTCTAGCTGAAGCAATGCCATTTTTTTTCCTTAGGTAGATGAAAAGTTGTACAGACTTGCTCCAGTTATGCTGCTTCCTTATTTCCATTCCAGTGATATCCCTCATGTTTATCTGTAAGCTGCAGTGCTGGTGGCTGGTTGGCTTATCAGCATTTTGTGGGTCTATATATCCAATACTAATGACAAAAAGGTAGCTGTTAGACTATGTGATGATCTTTCTGTAAAATAAAATATTTTGTGTTGTAGCCACATTTATATATAGCCACATTTATATATATGTGTGTCGATAAATGTATACATATGTGCATGTGTGTACATGTGTATACATATACACTTATATCAATTAATTAGAACGGTGGTCTTCAAAAGGATGTGTGTGTATGTGCATGTACCCATGCAGTGTACATACAGAGTGTGAGAAGAAAATAGTAAAATTTCTGTACTACATGTCTATGATGAATAAATAAATATATGTATATTTGGGGTATGTGCTCAGAAAGTTCTTACTAATGGGATGTGTGATCAAAAAAGTTTGGAGACCACTGATTTAGAGAACCAGAAATATCTGCAAAGGGTTTGTTTAGAAATCAAGACAGTTTTATACTTTAAAAGAAAACTTTCCTTGACTGGCATACATATTCAATGCAACTAGTTCTTACCAATCCTATAATAATTGTTTATTTATTCTAGTCAATGCCTGAAGGAATTAACTTCCATGATGAAACTGAGCTTCATTATTGTGACTTCTTTTGCAGTGGTTCCTACCCTGTATAATTTGGCTGATCTGCTTACTGTCCTTCCCAGCCACAGAACTGACTTTTTGGTCTGGTGCTGTTAGTTGACCAGAACAAGCCTAAACTTTCTACTTTATTCAGTGAACTGAAGTGCTTGCCAATGAAGCACTGTATGGGATTGTAAACAAGGCACTCTGTACGGATGCAGGAACACATCAGAACAGCAACTCACCAACAAAAGACTGGACCCTAGAAACTCTTTTGTTTTAGGAGTTTCACTCAGAAAATAGATCATGCTGTGGATATAGGAGCACATGATGATAATTGCAATCATGTCAAAGAATATTTAGTGAACAATGCAGACATCAGTGTTAGAGAGTCTTCTCTCTCTGTGCTGGAATCTCATGATGAAAGATAAGAGATATCCCTATACTGACATTTTTTAAGCCAACTAAATTAATTTTCGTAACTAAAATGAAACCCTTGAATCAACATTTTACAAAATGCAGTAGTATCACTTCTCTCTTAACCAAGTTATTCTTGTCAGGATAATTGCATATAATTGACCACTTTTCTAAACAGATGTTTGAGTGAAAGACTTCTTATGCAAAGTTTTCTTGAAGAACATAATAAAATTATAGCAATAATAACATTTTGCTTTGCGTGTTAAAATATGTATTTAATTGGCAGTTTAGTGCAGATGGCTTGTCATGTATTTACGCACTACACTGTCTTGCTAGGTTGGCATACGGTAAATAAATTCTAACTGGTGTATGCCCAAGGAACATCCACAGCTGTTGCAAATATCATCAACTCTGAGGAAGATACACAGAAATCTAGATATGGCTAAAATATATGTCCAAACAGATCTTAAAATGGGATAGAAAGCATTTTGTTCCTAATTATGTACATCACATTTCTCACAAGCTTTGAGACATTCTCTTAAGAGTCTACACCTTTTTGTGTAGAAAGAAGAGAGACTTTTTAAATTGTAATGAGCGTCCTATAGATCAGAAAAATTGCCTAAGATTCTTCTTAAGCAAAATTCAAATTCTGTTGTTTTTCCATGAAATTAGAATAGTACTATTGCTTATTTTATTTTAAAGTAAAAATCAAAGCTCTTTCAGTAACATTAGTTTTTGAGGGAGTTTTAGTAAGGCAAAAAATAAAAGTTGCCATAAACACACAGAACACACATAAGCTTTGAATAATATAGAATAGCTGCTGTTCAAAGTATTTATGGTTAGCTGAGGCATAGTGTGATAAACATAAAATTGACAATTTCAAGCCTTGAATTTTCATTTTGCATAATGAAACTAATTAAAGAGTCAAAAATTAAATACAGTACACTGTAACAGTTTAAAAAGATGTAATTTCTATGTTTTCATAACATCATTGTAGTAGTTCAGATGAGAGATGGTGCGATTCAGTGTACAATGATATTGTTTGTCAGTCAAGTGAATAAGAGGATTTTATAGACAACACATTCTTACAATATATCCGACAAAGATTTGAATGGTAAATCTATGATGATTTCTCAGTATTGCTGTTATGCTTTTGCATGTGGTTTTGCTGAGGCAAGAGGGCTTTGAACACCACCAAGTAGATCGAAAGTAGGTTTGCAGTAAACCTGATTTCTTTATATCCTTCTATTATCCTGTCTTTATTGGGCAAACTCACTACAGTCAAAAAAGGTGCTATCTTACTGATTTTTTTAACAGAAACCAGTAGATCCTCTTAAATCTAGCCAATATTTTTTGTCACTGTATTGCTTTGCAGGTGTGTGGAAGAAGATCCTTGGCCAAATGTTTGCTTAACCTGATATTAATAAGGGAGATGAAGTTAGGTATTCTGCAATCCAAGTGAGAGTATTATCTTGTTAAACATCTCGTATGAGAAAAGAAATGTTTTTTGTGGTCTGGGGCACTCACCAATGTTAAAAGAAGTGCCAAGGTGAAACAAAGGAGAGCAGAGATCTGAACCTACTCATTCTTAAAACCATTATGACTATCTTAACACAAATGAGAAAAATTATGTCAATCCTCAAATTATTTGGAAGATATTGGGTTCATCATGTCAGGTTTTCTCAAAAAAAATATTTCTTGGGACAGAAAAGCTTTTTAATATCCTTTTATAGGTCAAACATGCCACAGTTGTTTGCTCACTGCCGTAGCATAATTCCTTTAGCAGAGCAACTTATAGCATTATCTAATGTCTGATTCCTAATGAAGAGGATTGTCTTTACTGTGTTTTGCATCTCACTTTCTTTGTCCAAATCATGTATGTGAAGACTTTACCCATTTTGTTTTGTCAGAAATGTTTATTTCCACCATCTATGATCCCAGACTGTAAGGACTATCTTTTGTGCCTAGTAAAACAAAAAAATGTGTTATTTTGAACTTACTTTCAGGTAGGTTAATTTTAGGACTTAAAATACTGAGAGATTAAACAACCCATCCCAGTTTTTACTTACCATAGTATAAACTGTTAATTTGGGATTTGAAATTGGAAATGTTTTAACATTTGCAGTAGCCACTGAGATGCAGTTATACAGATATTCACCAAGAGCTGGATCCGATACTTAGTAAGTATCGTTATTGGGTTTTTTCCCCAGTGAATTCAAAGAGCTTTGCATCAGTCCCCTAACCATAGTGAAGACTTATTTTCTCATGTGTTCTCTGACTAATTTAAGACAGGGCAGAACTGTCTTTGTTCTTAGTGTTTCTGTATTTGTCCTCCTTCTTCTAGGGACAAAACAACCATTTACTGTAGCTCCACCTCAAGCAGATTGGTGCCAAAAGCAATCTGAGGACAGTCTTGAGCTTAATGTGGGTGTTTTCTTGGATTTTTATCCACTTTCCTGCATTAATCATCTTCTTTTTGAGCGTGTGGGTTTTACAGTACATGTCAATCGTGCACAGTGTTCCCCTAATTAACCAAATATAAATTGAGAGAAATATTTTTAATTGCATCTATCTCTACAGTTCTCCAGAAATACAATAAACAGATCTTTAATATAAAACCCAAACCATATTGCTTTTTGTAACTTGTTGTGCAGTTACAGAATTGATAAATTAAAAAATACAAAATATATATTCTTACTATTGTGTTAAGAACTGGCCCCATTAAATATTAGGTTACTACCTGGACAAAAATAAATTTAAAAAATAAATCATTTTAAAAATACTATGTCCCATAAGATTAAGGTAAAAACTGTTGTAGAACAGAAGACAGACAGTAGCTACGTTTCCTGGAATTCAAAGTTTCCTTGTATATATACATTAAGTTTATTTATATTGTTATATAAATTGGAGGCTTTGGAGGAATAATAAGCATGCCCCTAAAAGGACAGCAGTATTTTTAAACTAAATTGTCAAGAAAAAAGTGTCCAATATCAACACATTTGAGGAAACAAAAAGTGCCCCTGGATGGTGTGTAAAGAATATCAATGATTTCTTGAGATATGGAAAGTGGTCTTTTAAGAGAAGTAAAAGTCTTCAGATTGCTCTATAAATCTCTCTCCTTAACCTGCAAGAGGTTGCGTTCCTTTACCGACATCTAGCTGAGGAATTTGGTCTTCCCCTGACTGGTGCAGGAAGAGGGCAGGGGTATATTTAGTGACCAAAGGTATACAGATTTAAGCAGCATACTTGAAATTCATAATTCTGAGAAGCTGAATAGCTGTCACTACTGGAGGTTCCTGGGCTCCAGTTTCTCTTTTATACAGGCATGATCACTTCGATGCTAGCAAAGACAATAATGACAAGACAGTGCTGTTTTGTGTTTCCCCATGTAGTCAGTGCTAACTTCTATCTGATTTTCTTGCACTCTCATGGTTGTAAACTAACCATATGGAAAAGTAATGTTCTACATTTGGAAGAATTATCCTGCGGTTCTATGTCATTCCATTATATATCTGTTAATCAGAAATACAGAGACTGGACTTTTAACGTACTCTGTAGCTATCTTGCTATGTTAAAATCTCCTCCATTGCCACAAACTGATTACGTTTGTGAAAGCAAAAGCTCAAAGTTGTGAAGAATTTAAAATTTGAAAATGAAGCTTTACTTGAGAAGAAAGAAGGTTCAAAACTCTCATCGGGTCCCATTCTGAGAAAAATCTCTGGTTTAAGTGCTATTTTGAAGAAAATATTTTTTTAATTCCATATTTTTATTATGATTTGTGATTGATACAGAAAAAAATCTTTAAATTAATTTTAAAATAAAATAAATATTTTGTCCTGAGAATACTAAATTATATTCTTCTAACATGTTGCAATTTTCCTGTTTTTATGAAAAAACAAATAAACATCCTAAATGAAAAAATGTGATGACATCTACTAAAGCTTAACAAGAGTTTTCTTTTTAAAGTGACTATTCCTTTTAATGAAGTATGTCTGTAGTGAAGTTTATTCAGTAAGCTATGCTGAAAATAGACCTATATTACTATGCCACTGCTGTCCATACTGGTGCAACATTAATTCACCAGAGAAGAAAGGCCTGATTTAAAGAAAATAAGCCATTGTGCTAAATGGAGTGAATCATTAGTAGCGGTGAACCCTGAGGAGATTCAAAGCTGGATCGAGATTGACTAATGAGGAAATGAGAGGAATATGGCTCCCATCCTGACTAATTAATCAATGAGAGCCCCATGCCAGAGTTTTGAACAACAGGGGAAGGCTACTGTATGTTCAAAGTCTTGCTTTTTAATACTTATTTTTTCTGCATTGCTCTTTATTTACTTACTCATGTATTGGCAAGCAATTCAAGCCATTTTCCAGCTCTCCTCAGCATGGTGAAATAATCTCCCATGTAAAATACAAGGCATTTTGAAATTTAAGGTGGATTTTTGTAGTATATCACAATTCCAGACCCACTGGTTGCAAAAGGTTGCTGTATATCATTATGCCACATGCAGGTTTCAAATTCTAACATTGTTACCTGGAATACTTTTACCACATAACCAAATTCTGTGTGGTTTCTGGTAGTAATCTAGCACCTGGCTATGTGGCTATGTTATTGTTTTCCTGAACATCTTGATTGAGGTAAATCTTGGAACAACAGTGCACAAACATTAACTGTTTTTACATTGAACTCATACTGAATCTGTTGCATAAAAATTGTATTGCATTTAGCAAAAGTGTAATGTGCAGTCAGCCTGCACCTCCATGAAGAACCTATGGTGTGTAGGAAACATCAGATTTACTGAGCATGCACAGGTCACTGTAAATATGCACACACAGTCAGTCCTGGAGGCACTTGTTGATGCTAGGCACTCTTTTAATACCACTCTTTGTGGACTTCCATTTAAATCATTGTTTAGACCAGATGAAAGCAATCTAAATGTGACAAAACCAGAATGATGTATGTTGTGTCCAAGGAATAGCAGCACAAGTATTCTTTAGGAACCCAGTCCCACCCATTCAGTAAGGTTATATATAACATTATAAGTATATTATGACTTCAACAGGTAAGAATTCTACTTCCCATAGGATATTTGTTGCATTGTGGCAATTTAATTTTCAAAACAACCTGACAGAATGGGAGTAGTTAAAGAATCCACTTTATTTTCTTCAGTAACAGCATTCTTGAAATAAGGCAGAGTGCTCTCCAGACATTTCTTTCAAGTGCATGGCTAATAAACAGCAGTGCCAAGCACAAAATGGTATCAACATAGATGAAGAGGAAAGCAAGCAACCCAGGTTGAATGGATGGAAAGTAGTTCTTGCTATTTTATTCACTTAACACTAGGGACAACTTTCACCCTGCATTCACGTTCAAGTATTATGCAATACATTTTTACCCAGCCTGAAGTTCAGCTGTGTCAATCTCTGATTTACCAAATAATATTCTCAAAATCTCAACTGCAAACTATGTACATTCAAATAGATAAAAATAGACCAAGGATACAAAATCTTTTATCTTTTTGTTGTCCCCATGGATTGGGCTGCTGTTGACTGTTCTTTGTGTCAGGCCACTTGGGTCATTAATGCTTCCAAAGAACAGACCTTCAAAGAACAAACTGCTACTGCTGTAATAATATTAACTACGCAGGGAGGATAGTTATGCAGGAAGCAGCATAAATTTACCGTAGTGTTATCATCTCAATAGATATTTTCACTTATTGTAAGATGATTTCGTAACATAAATGAGATTTGTATTCATTTTCTTCACAGAAGTCACTAATACACTAGTTAAGAGTGAGTCATCTACTTCCTATGCAATTATCTCTGGATAAGAATTCTGCAGTGTGTTTATGATTCATTTTCCTATTACCTTACCACCTTGCATACTTCACAGCATATTTATTATTTATTCAGAATAATCTGAAACCAAAGTGCCAATGTGGAAGAAAAAGCCAAGTAGAAATATACATTTCTGGAAAGGTGTATAGACTATCAAAACAAATATTCTTAATTATTTTAAAACTAAATTTTAACTCTATTCAAATATCCAAATTGCTGACAATTTTCTTAGTGCTAAAGCAACACTTAAAGTGTCAGTATTGGCTTGAATCTTATACTGGGAGGAAGTTTTCTCTATTCTTTGAAATTAACTTCTGGATTTTGTTCTAAACAATATCATAAATGCAACAGACACTTCACACAGCACATGCCTTCAGTCACCATGGTTATCTTAATGTCAGTCCTGTTGACACCAGAAATAATACACCAGAAATAAGTGCTAGTTCAGTATATATTGACAGAGTGCATCTAGCTGGAATGAGGTTTATAAAGATGACTACTACAGCAAACCGTGTTAGAACGTACTACTCCATTTGACTCGCCCAAACAACATGCAGAAAACTGGCAGGGAATTTCAGCATGTAATTACCATCCTTTACACCCTAGAGAAAGAGATAATTTGCAATAAGCCCAAATACTTTATAATGGACAGCTGAAGGACATTCACATGCCACATATTTGTAATGGGCATAGGCATCCTACCTATAAGAAGTAATGAGCACATTTACAATGTCCATGGGACAGTCTTCTATTACATTTCAAATCTGTCTCTATCACAGAAAGTTTTTCCACTGGTTTAACATTTTTCTCCCTCACCAATTTTCTAAAAGCTAATGTGAGAGGGAAGTACAGGAAAAAGTTCTAGGGATTTCTGTATCTTGTCATGGACAGGCTTATCACATTCTCTAATAAGAAAGTGCAATGCCTACACGTCAGTCTGAGCTTTTTCTCCTCTATCAAACAAAAGTGCATTCTTGGCTCCTTGGGGAGTTCTTCTGTTTGCTGTTATGCTTCCAGATCAACACATCATTGTAGGTCAGGTTTTCTGTCAGCTGGAAATACAATACAGAGACACCCTGAGGACTTACTCTCTTATGCAATGGACTTAAATGATCCAATGTCTTTGCAATAAGCATGATGTAAGTGTCCTAGTTTGCCTGCCAAGAGAGTATCCTAAGGGTGAATTCAAAGCTTTTCCACCCCTAAACTTCATGCTTGCATTGAAGGTATCTTTAAAAACAAATGCAGCATTGGGTACAATTTTGCTCAAGGTCAGAGGCAATTCTGTAAGATTATTGAGTGGTTTCTTTTTATTGGTATATACATTAAGCTATTATCAAAGGATTTTTTTTTTCATAATATGCATGTTTAGATATAGATACAACCCCAAACACACGTATACACATATAATAGAAATTAACAGTTGTGCCAGAGAATGAGTATGATTATTCACATATTGAGATCTGAAGGCAAAGCTTTGACACCCACAGGGGCAAAGCATGTCAACCAAGATGTAGTGACTATTTGGTTGCCTCAAACCCAGATACTTGCCCACTTACGGTCATTGAGGACAGTGTACATCCATTTTGTAACATGGTGGCACTTCTGCTAGTTATAACCAGCAACGAGCACAGCCTGTTTGTAACACATTTAAACATAAATATACAAATAATATGTAACCAAGAAAATGCACATGGAAACTTTTGGGACACTTGCACAAGTAGGCTAAAAGAAAAAGTGCAAGCAGTAAAATCTGCAAGATAAACCCAAGGGTTTAGAATAGACAGGAGAGAGTGTATTTCAGGACGACATTTGTTTGTCTCTTGTCTTTTATACTGAAAGAATACATTGTAAAAAAGGTAAAGATAATCCTGAAGAACAAGCTAAAAAAGATGCCTGGTAAAACCAGACAAGTCCTTGTCCCCAAAATAAGATGAACGATGTTGGGAGCAAATGTGATCACCATTTTTCTTTTGGGGAGGGGTATAAGAAATGTAAAAATTACCAACAGTGAGAGAGGCAAGAAGAGCAAGCTAGAAAACGCCCATGCTTTTTCCAGCTTTCCTTGGTGAAGAGTTCTCAAGCCTCATCACCTTGACCTTGGACTGAAAAGATCAAGAACTGTAGCTGTCAGCATTAATCACAGGGTATCAGCTCGGTGGTATTGTATGCCAATACCTAATCTAGATTGCTGTGGATTAATCGTTTGACTGTTTAGTTATAGCAACTGGTAATGAGTAAGAACTCAGCATTGGTGATGTGTATTTTTAAGGATTTGATGTCAATCCAGTACAGTGTTTTTTTGAAGTTTGAAAATGCCCTGATTTATCAGTCTTTTAGACTCTTCCATGACAACAGCCTCTAGCTCCTTAATTGATATTGATATATATAAAGAAAATATTTAGATTTTTTTTCAGTTGCAATGTGGTCAATCATAAATGTAAAAGCTTTAAATTATTCAGAAAAGATTGGCTAGGGGTGAAAAGGAGACACGGCATTTTACTCCACAGATGTTAACAAGGAAGATTTCTAAATGCTAACAAGTCACAGTAGGTTCCCCTTAAGATCTGTGGAGATTAGTTAAGAGGGCCAGTTAAGTTCAGGGAAAGTATTTGCTTCATTCCCATGTTCAAATATATACTGACATTATGATCAGATATTTACCTTACAAACTATATGACTGAATATCCAATGTGTATGATGGAAGTTTCGCAGCCAGGTCTGTGTAGCTACCCATATGATAAACACTAAATTCCAGGTGAGTTAAATCCCACTCCTGCTACAAAAAGAATATATCATAAATCAGAATCCAGCAAGATCATGAAATAGAGCTAGAGCAAGCAACCTGAAGAGAGCCTTGTCTATATTTGCTTCTAAACACTAGGGAGTAACTGCATGATAATGCAGATCCTGAAGGAGAGCTGGATGATAAGGTCCACCATAAAAGGCCACATCCATTGAAGATGGCTAACCACCAGAAATGGAAGGCAGGCGAGTGACAGGCTAAAAATTATAGATTTCAGAAAAGGCAGACTTAACAAACATAGAAAAGTGTTAGAGGAGAGCTCCTGGGAAAAATTAAGAAGTAATGACAGATAAAAGGGAAACATTAGTGTCTATAACTGTCCTCACACATTTTTCTGATCAGCAGAATGACAAGCTACTGAAAATGATACCATAAAGATGAAAGTTTATAATATGTTGTTTGCTTTTATCTTTAATAAAAAAGTAAACTTGTCTAACTGCATAGGTAGGAAAAAAATATAAGATCTCAGACTGCACTAAAGGAAGATGTTTTAAGGTACTGAGAAAATTTAGGTATTATTGGATAACCCAAGGTTCATGAAATTTACCTCACTTGCAGGCCTGTGTTCAGTTTGAGGCCCTGATCTTCAATGAACTTTATTTGAAAACAATTAAAATGCCTAGAGCTCTGGCAATGTCACTGATGAGGAGAGGTTAAAAGAACAGAAGTTATTCAGAGGTGAGAAGGGTGAGGGATTATTCTATATTAGTCTTCAAATTGATAAAAAACTGTTGCAAATGATAAAGAAATGAGATATTGTCTTCTTTTTTGTCCATGATAGATACTGCAAAAAGCAATGGGTGTAAATTTCAGCAAAGGAGGTTAAGAGCATATATAACATACCATGATCCTCTGCTGGGATATGAGGGTGGGCTATATTACCTTGAAAGGTCCATCCAGCTCTATTTTTGTCTTACTTTACATAGAAAAATAAACCCCAAAATGTTCACTGTATTACTTAAAGTAGGGAAATAGTTGGAATTGAAATGTAAGTGCTTAAGATGTAGATTAGTTCCCATGGAGAAATGTTATAGTGAATTGAGGAAATGTAGACTACTCAGGATAGTTATGCAAATAATTTTGTGTCTGCTTGTATAAAATTATTTACTTCTGTATGTGTCTTTAAGATCTGAACTTTTGTGTTAACCACTCAAAACTGTATATCAGAAACTGGTGGCAGATGATTAATTCATACCTAGGATGAATGCCACAAATCTTATCAGTAGCATAAATTTTCAAGGCAAACTGCCAAAGATGAAAAGACACACCATTGTTAGACTTTCATGTATATGTTTAAAAATTCAGAGATACAAACTAGTTCACTGTCAGACCGAGATATTAATTCATGTTGGCAAGAATGAGTTACAGTTAGGTCTTACACTGAAACGCAAAGCAATATTACAGGTCAGAATGGAATTCAAAATTACTGTTGTCAAAATGCATTTTCCTTGTAAAGTCATCCTTCAAATAATTATTTATCATTTTTCCTCTTTGAATAGAGTTTGTTGGGAAAAAAAAATTGGATTTTGACCTGAAAGAAAGAGTTACGGTGTTAAGCATGACTATTTTTTTATGTGACAGAAGTACTGTAGGTACGTTATGAATATTAGAAAAAGTGACTGATATTGAGGGAAAACCTAACTCAGAGACAGAAGCAGATGAGAGAAGAAGTTACGTCTTATTCATTACTGCACAAATTCTTGAGACAGTTTCACAGACCCTGAAAGAAAAGCAAGTGAAGACATGAAAGCCATCAACTGCACAGGATTACAAAAATTGAATTGTATTGCTTTTTAAAAATTATGTTCATAGTTGATTTATTTATGATATGCACACTATTTGGCTTTCCCTAAAAATCATGGTTGAAATCCATTAAGATATCATCAAACTGAATTTTTAATATAATTGGAATGTAAGGGCAAATGTTCTATTCCATGAAATCAGCCTTCAAAATCTGAGGAGGTTGTATATGCATATAAAATATCAGCCTTAACAACTACCTGAAAGGAGGCTGTAGTGAGGTGGGTGTTGGTCTCTTTTCCCTGGTAACAGGTGATGGGACAATGGGAAATGGCCTCAAGTTATGCCAGGGCAGGTTTAGGTTGGACATTAGGAAAAATTTTTTCATGGATAAGGGTTGTTAAGCATTGGAACGGGCTGCCCAGGGAAGTGGTTGAGTCCCCATCCCTGGAGGCATTTAAAAGACAGGTGGACGAGGTGCTTAGGAGCATGGTTTAGTGGTGGGATGGCAGTGTTAGGTTGACAGTTGGACTTGTTGATCTTAAAGGTCTTTTCCAACCTAAAAGATTCTATGATTCTATGAGAAGAAAATCAAGTACTCTTTGCTAGAATAGCTATTATCTAGGCTGGTTAACATATAGAATCATAGAATCCTACAATGCATGTCTTTCTTTGAATATGTGTGCTCTAAATTAATAGGTTCCATTCATGTAACAAATTATTTGTGGAATAAGTATTTTAGATGTGATATTCTCAGAAATTTATGCACCTTTTTTCTATTTAATATTGGTCTGCATTCACAAAGTTAAGCATGTGAGTTTCAAGGAACAGTATACTACTTCTAACAATGAAACATTCCAGCAAAATGGAAAAACAAACATAAAGCTTGGAAAAATTATTTAAATACAAAAGGTCATTGCCAAAATATTTTTGCAAAATGATAAGTGACTCCTAAAAGAGACATTAAGAAAAGATGGGACTGCATTCGGATGTAATCACATCAAAATATTAGGGCAGAAGAGTCAATAACAAGAGTCCAAGGTTACTAAAACCTCCTGATGTAAAGCAGATATGACAGTTGCTGACCTTCTAACTGGATTTAAGCAGTAATGCTCAAGGATTAAGAGTATATCTAATAAATCACCTCACACAAGTATTCCTTTTAAAATGGAGAGATATCATAGTCCTCCCCAAAAAAGATATAGTCCTCCATGCCTTTACAGATACGTTACAGGAGAGAGAAAAATCTCTTTATTTCTATTAATAAAAATGTTTAAAATGGAGGTGATCTAATAAAAACAACCCATTACATAAACCGTGGGAAGCATATTCCAGTTGAATAAAGATGAGAAGAGCACGAAGCGTGAAATTTAGGCAAGAAATCTTCGGTGTCTTTTTTGTCAATTGTTTTAATTAAATTGATCAAACCTAGTTCTCTTAAGTGGCAAAACTAAAGAAAACTTAATTGCAAAGGAAAAAATATGAAAATTAATTTAATCATAGAATAGTTTTTGTTGGAAGGGACTTTTAAAGGTCATCTAGTCTAACCCTCACTGCAATAAGCAGGGATATCTTCAACTAGATAAGGTTGCTCAGAGCCCCATCCACCTGACTTTGAATGTTTCCAGGAATGGGGCATCTACCACCTCTGGGCAATCTGTTCCAGTGTTTCACCACCCTTGTTGTAAAAAAATTCATCCTTAAACTAAAGGAGGGTAGGTTTAGACTAGATATAAAACCATTAATCCTTGTCCTATCACAACAGGCCCTACTAAAACGTTTGTCCCCCTCTTTCTTATAAGCCCCCTTTAAGTACTGAAAGGCCTCAATAAGGTCTTCCCAGAGCCTTCTCTTCTCCAGGCTGAACAACCCCAACTCTCTCAGCCTTTACCTCACGGGAGATGTGTTCCAAACTTCTAATCATCTACATGATCCTACATGTATTTCCTGTACTGGAGGGCTCCAGTGCTGGACACAGTGCTCCAGGTGGGGTCTCAACAAAGCAGAGTAGAGGGGCAGAATCACCTCTCTAGGCCTGCTGGCCACGCTGCTTTTGATGCAGACCTGGATACAGATTTTAATCATTTTTTTCCCCTTAATTTGTATATTTGGTGATTTCTCTTTAGGTCAGTGTTTATATTTTTGACAATTTGTAATTGACTCGCACTATTTAGGTATTTTGAAAATAAAAAAATATACAGAAATTTTATTTAAAAAAAAGACAGGAAAGAAAAAAGACTACAGCTAATACAGACTGTAGAGAATCATGCATAATTATACAGTTCATTATTATGTCTGTCTCAAGACATGCTTAAAGATATGATGCTTATTGAGAAGCAATCCTACTTACTGTTACTCCGTGTCACTAGTTTGTTGGTGTAATTTTCAGCTGTCTCTTGTGGATTGCAATGTGTTTCTGTACTGGTCGAAATCAGGACTTTGCTGACTCTACAACTTCTTAATCCATTTATTCTAAGGGAGAAACATCTCTGATGGATATTTTTCACTCCCTGGAACCTGGATTTGCAGTAAGAAAGCTTTAAAATGTGCCATTCACAGGTTCTGAGGTACACATTACTTGCTGTGTATTAGTGGAACCACAGAGGCATAAAGAATAATTTAGCTGTTAAATTTTACACAGTACTGTTTTCTGTGCTTTTGGAAACAGTGATATTACTTGAGAAGAGCATCCCTCTGATGTGTTTTTCATTCCAAAGCATGTGGAAAGGGTGATTTCTTTCTGTATGTAATACTAATAATAAAGGAAAAACAAACGAACAAACAAACAAAAGCCCAACAAACAGAAAAAAATGTTTGCTAAGACATGAAACTGAGATAAGCGATTTGTCTCTGAAATTGTGTTGAAATAATTTAGGAATATGTGTTATATTATTAATCATCACTTTTTTTGTTGCATATTATTTAGAGACCTCAGATGGATTATGTCCCAATGCTAAACATTGTACAACCACTTTTTAAAATCTTGAAAGCTAACTGATAAGATACAGCAGACAGATAAGACACGGGCATAAAATTTGGAAAATGAGAGGAAGAAAAGAAATATTGTCAGTTTAATTTTCAGTAATTTAATGTGTGTACACTGGTTTGGGATTTGGCACTGGGATTTTATATATTCTTCTAATATGTTTTCCCTTTGGAATTCTCCTCTGAAGGACTTCTGTTACAGTAATTTTGTCAATTGTCTTACAGCTACATGCAGAATATCAATATTTTATGAAAGACAGGCACAGCGTCATAATGAATGATATGTTTAAGGGTGGTCTGGCTCTAAGTAAGATAGCACAGAGTCCTTGGAGCATATCCCACTTTCTTCATTCCCCTCTCACTGCTCCTGAACATCCTTCTCTGTAGCATCTTCTATAGACAGGTGCTCAGAATCACAGCTTTCATGGATGTGATCAGAGTGTATGTGTGACTGACTCCACCCAGAACCATTTACATTGCCCAGTTTATGTCTCCTGGTTTGTTCACAATTCCCTAGTCAACGCGGTATTTTCAGATATGCACCTGAGAGGGAGAAAACCAACTTGAATTGATTGGTACAGTCTGTCAGAAACTACAGCAGGTCCTGGTTGCACAAATACTTCTGCTCTGGTTGTGCGGACAGCTTGTTCAGTGTGATGATACACCCAGATAAGAAATGCTCTGCCAGACCACAACATCGGTCATAGTATTAGTTGTATCTCAGTATCATTCCTGACCAATTTTTTTTTTTTCCTTTACCTCTTTTTGTTTGAAAGGGTCAACCAGAAACTAACTGCCCTCAACAGGAAAAGCAGACAATGTCCTTATTTTCTCCTACTGAGGTCTGTGAAACTTCTGCCAGACATCTCTTACGGAAAAACAAACAAAAATTCCATGATTTCTCCAGAAAGCAACATCATAAAGTTGTTTCAAATCTAATCTTTTGTACTGTTATCATGTTCATTATTGTTTGTATTAACACCAAGAACTGGAAAATTGAGAACAAACCTCACAATTTTCAATTTGTCTTGGAAAAAACTTTTTCCACAGTGTCAGCTGCCAGCACTGGAAGCTCCCCCCCCCAGCCCTGCTTCCTTTTTTTAGCTTTGTCAAGAGGCACTTGCCTTTTTAAAATAACACAATATAGAAGATCATTATAAAATGAAGCATTCAAGTTTTGATGATCTGTTTCCTCTTAATTGACAACTGTGAAAAGCTATAGTAGTGCAGCTGTCATAATCTTACTCGGCTGTTACCTTCCAGAAAAAGAAATCATTCCATGATTTCCTCCATGCTAGCTAAGTAGTTTTCTGGAGACACAAATGGGGAAAAGGCTGCAGTCATAGTTCCTTTCAACTTTGTGTGAATAACTTCTTGATCAAGGGAAAAAATAGATGAAAAATTATTCATGAAGTTGAGTTTCAGATGATACTTCTTCCATACCGCAGATGGAGCAGTTTTGCTGGAAAGTAACTTCTTATTGTGAGCAGCATTCATAAGTAATTGATTATTACTTTAATTAAACAATGGCTATCCGTCTATTGGAAAAATTAACAGCTGAATGACTCCTGAAAACTATAGAATATTTGTGTTGGTATGCACCAGCATTTAGTTTAACTGGTATATGTAACTTTCCCCCATTAATTAGTATTTAGACTATGTATAATATACTTATTTAGGACAACTCCATTTATTTTTTTTTTCTTTTTAAATGGAGTAACTCCCACATCCTTATTTTGCAAATCAAATAACTAATTGTGATTCTGTTGCTGTTTGATGACGAATACTAAAGACCAAATGCAACTTTTGAATGAATAAGGGGTCTACAAGCAACCAGTCAGAGAATAATTTATCAAGTGTGTTCTGAGTGCAGGTTCATGTTTTGTGTTCATGAAAAAAAGTACATAAAATCCTCTAAGTAAAGGGTTACAAATGTAAAAGCATCCAGCTCACATTATATATTACGTCCTATTTGCCCTCTCAGGTTCTGAAATGGCTTTTTAAAATTTATTTGATTTCTAAAAAGACTAGCCGTAAAAGCAAGATTTCCAGATGTGAACTGAGTATAAAGAGATGTTATTATGACTGTGGAACACTCTAGGAAGCCTGACTAAGAGGAAGTTAATCCCCGTTCTACACCCTACTAATCTCATTGAAGGGTCAAGTTTACAGCCCACAGAAGACATATCTATGAAGCCATAAACTATTCAATTGCTGATTATTTTAGCAGATAAAGTAGAAAAGAGGAAATGAACAAAATCCTTGAGAAATGAGGCTTGAGAGTGGCAGAATGAAAAACAGAACAGAAAAAGGTCACAGTAACTGATATGAGTAAGGACTGCTGAATGTAAGAAAAAGTAAAATAAAACTGACAATGTGGCACTAAAGGGACTAAGATTTCTTTATGGAGAGTCCCTGCATAAGCAACTGAAAAAATAATAAATAGAGACATGCATTTTCTGATAGAAAGATATCTGCATTTTTTGTACTATTGCTGTTTGAAGCTATTAGCTATATTACTGGAAATCCTATCATGGAACAAAGAGTGTGAAGTCCTAAACTCATATTCTAGCCCATGGAGCTCAATTAAAAATAAATCCTGGATGACAGTCAAAAGTCTGAAAATAATAGGAGAGTTAAATTTCCTAATGTCATTATGTCATAAAATGGGTCAGAAAAGATTTATCAGCCATGGTAAGAGAATAGTTCAGAATCAGCCATCTCTTCATTCAACAAAAGCTGTCTCTGCTTAGAAATGAGGCTTAATGCCAGGTGGAAAAGAGTTAGGGAGAGAAGTTTCTTCCCTTCCCCATTGGAGGAAACCTGTACATTACATATAATGTATGTATGGACAAAGAAATTTAAACAGGGTTAATGCAGTGTACCAGGTTTTATTTTCAGTTAAATAAAACTAATAGACAATGCAGTAATGATAATATAAAACAGAAAAATCAAATAAATAGAATTTGTAATATACATGTAATGGACACGATTTGTCACACTTCCATGAACTGCACTATTCTAGACACAACATCAATTTAAGTAGTATACAGAGACAATTTAGGCTCTCAGACCCCACTGGCAACTTCTCAATCCTTGAGACACATTCAACCAAATTTAAATAATGGATATAAATGGAAAAGATAATTAAGTTCCTACAAGTTAATGTGAAGGCTAGAAGATAGTGACTCAGATTAGTGGATTGAGGAAATATAATTCATTAATAATAGAGTACAAGTGAGATGGCCAGCCAGTGAGGGCAGCCATAGCACGTGCTCTTCCCTGCTTCATGGGATCACCAAAGAAGACACAAGATCAGCTGGGGTTAATTTAGTGGGAGGTAAGGAAGAGAGGACATGATCTCAAATGTAAACTGAATTAATTATTTTCCACAGTTTACCAAGCAAGACATTCATTCAAAAGAATAAAACCTGAGGTCCGTGAGAACAGTTTGCGTTTGCGTCTGAGTTTACATGGAAAAGCAGCTTTACCTTCCATGTTATGAACCTGAAAATAGGGTAGGGGATCTTGACCATCATGTCTCATTTGGAGACACTATGGCTGCTAACATCTGCAGCTAGAGGAGCAGCCCAGACCCCTCTGCACCTGGTTGCAGAGTATTTGCCATTATGTTGTCTCTTCCCTTCTCCATAGGTGGTAAATTCAGTTACCATGTGGGTCAAACAACCATGGAGATTTCTAGCAATATTCTTTTTCATTGCAAAAGAGCATGGAGATGCAAAGAATGGGGCAGTACCACAGCTACTAATGAAAGCTAATTTCTGAGTATTTCCAGTTGTTCCTTTAGTTTAGGATCCAACTGTTTGATTCAAAGTTCCCAGTAAACAGGCAGAAATCTTTGAATTTTAGTTTAGTTTCCTTCATACCAGACAATATGTCTCTGGTTCCTGGATCATTGTGGAACAGCTTCCTGTTTGCCTTACAAAATACCCATCACCCTGGAAAACTTTTATTACTGACCAATGTCTTTCTCATTTCAGAGAATTCTAGTTATTTTCTACAGTTAGAATAAGTGGCTTACTAGAAATCTGAGAGTTGTACCTGTAATTGTGCCTTGATTTGAACAGTTTGAAAATAAAAGCATTTATTTATAGTTTGAAAGTCCACTTGCTTAGAATAAACTATTTATTAATATACTGTATTATGAAGTGTTGTATATGAAGAAATTCACCTATGGAGCATCTGTTAAAGTGAAGAAATCAAATTCCGTAGTACTGAATTATTAAAGATTTATCTCTTTTTTATAGTCCTTCTGAGACCACTACCTTAAATCCTTAAATTTCTTAAATCCACCTTAATTCTTGTATTTCTGTGTTATTCTCCCAGTGTGTTACCTGTCAATTTGGTAATGTTGTCTTTTAGATCTTTGTTCGTGTTCATTTTAGAAGTAAGATTAAACAGAATTTTACCTTTTAATTTAGTTCTTTTTGCCTACAGTTTTATTCTGAAAGGCTTTGGTGCAGTGTGCAGAATCATTGTAAACCTGGGTGACCAACATGCTAATGCAACCGTACTCTTAAGTAATAACCAGAATGAATAATCTGTTGTACTGATAACCAGACCTATACATTTGCACACTCAAAACCATCGCAGCAGTATTTGTGATGCCATTTCCCAGATTTTTCTGCTTAATAACTTCTGCCAGTCATTCATCCTGGGAGCAGATACCATATGGTTTAGGTACCCAGTGTTTCAACACTTACTAGAAAAATTAACAAAGCCTCCTAAGTACAAACTGACAAGAAGACACTACATGAAAATATAACCTAAAAGTGAACCCACCAAAGTAAATTTAAAAAAAAATAGAGGATAAAAAGCAACTGTCATGCACAAAAGAATAGAGCTCTTGATATTTTTGTTGGTTTTGTTCTGAAAAAAAGAACCAAAATAAAACAAACAGAAGAAAACAAACACCAAACCTCTCAGAATGTTTAATTAAAAAAGAAAAGGGAAATAAAAAAAAACCACCTCACACAATAAAACAGGAGTAGTAAAAAGATCGACACTTCTTATGAATGCCAAAGATTCAGTTTGAGGTAAGTATTGTAATTTCCAGTTTTAATTGGCTCTCCTATTTCTCTCTCTCCTGGACGTTTTTCTTAGCCTGAAAGCTTTCCTGAAAACATTTTCACTGAAACATGACCATTTGTTTATTTAAAGGGAATATAATTTCTAAGAGAAAAACAGTTTATTTGAATGAAAAAGAATAAAAACAAAGTAATAATCTACTGCTCCAACAAAACAGCACTTGGTACGTGTTCTCTGACAAAGTGTTAATGTCCCATTGCAATGCATTTTTAATGACCTTCTATGGATACCTCAAGTATATTAGAATCATAGAACCATAGAATGGTTTGTGTTGGACGGGACCTTTAGAGGCCATCTAGTCCAACCCCCCCTGCAGTAAGCAGGGACACTGCTAACTAGATCAGGTTGCTCAGAGCCCCGTCCAACCTCACCTTGAGTGTTTCCAGGGATGGGGCCTCCACTACCTCTCTGGGCAACCTGTTCCAGTGTTTTACCACCCTCATTGTAAAGAATTTCTTCCTTATATCTAGCCTAAACCTACCCTGATTTAGTTTAAAACCATTACCCCTTGTCCTAACACAGCTGGCCCTGCTAAAAAGATTTTCCCCATCTTTCCTATAGGCCCCCTTTAGGTACTGAAAGGCCACAATCAGGTCTCCCCGCAGCCTTCTCTTCTCCAGATTGAACAAGCCCAACTCCCTCAGCCTGTCCTCATAGGAGAGGTGCTCCAGCCCTCGGATCATTTTAGTAGCCCTCCTCTGGACCTGTTCCAGCAGTTCCATGTCCTTCTTGTGCTGAGGGCTCCAGAGCTGGATGCAGTACTCCAGGTGAGGTCTCACCAGAGCAGAGTAGAGGGGCAGAATCACCTCCCTCGAGCTTCAATTCTTTGTAAGTTATCTCTTTTAGTGTTAATAAAATTGCAAAGACTCTTCATAAGGTAATAATTATAAATACATTATTACTAGCTAAGAGTTTCATATTTACCCATATTTATAACTGAATGCTCCAGAACATGTTTAATATACATGCTGACTTGAGCTCGTTCACTTCTAATCATTAAAATAAAGATGTTTTGAAGAACCTAGAAAATGCCTGCCACTTTTTTCTTTACATGCCCTCCTGATTAGACTTTTAATAGACTTTCTTCTTGCTAACAGAAATCATCAGGAAAAAATCAAAAGGGTCTACTGGTCTGTTTTCTAGTCATGTTTTTTCTAATAGAAAGTTCACTGGGTACTCCAATCATATATTGACAAAGCATCTCTTAAACATTTTAAAACTTCTAATGTAGAACATTCACAGTTAGGAAGTACAACAATTAGATTTTCCTGGACAACCTAGATTAAACTATACTTTTATCTCTACAAGGAAGTAGTGTCTGTGGGAAGAAAAGCAGCAAAATTACTTGTGTTTTTAAAATGTTGTACAAAGAACCATAGCAGTATAAATTCTGTCAACACTACCGTTATCTAAGCAAGCACTTCCACAGGTGCATAATTTTGGGTGATGAAAATACATCTTTGCACATCATCAAAGCATATGAATAAATATCATATTGTTTGGAGAGTTTCATAGACTGAAAACTGAGGATGCTAGGATATCTGTGTGTGTGAAATCCAAGTCATGTATCATTCAAAATTTCACACTAACTTACCCAGTTTAAATAGATATCTGCTTATCTTTTCACTGTCATTTCCCCCTATTCTTCCTCTTTTTCTTTTCCTCCCAATACTGTAATATTTGATCACTATAAAAAGTTGTGTAGAATGAAGACTTTTCCTGTGATTTGGCTGCAGTGTTACGTCTTCAAGTCAGCAAGAGGTAAATTGTTCAATAGTATGCCACAGTATCACTTTCTGATTATTACTATTACAACAGAATCCTACCTTCCTTTCTGCTGTGAGAAACGTAATAGCTCTGCTGTCAACTGCAAGTGCAATTTAAGCATGTGAAAACTGATCAGAAACAGCATTAACATGGATCTGTGTCTGATTGCAAATAACATTGTAAATAGAAAGTTTGCAGCAGGAAGTTGCAGTTTTGATGCCCGCTTACATGTACAAAACTCTATTTTTAATGTACATCTACAGTGCTTCTTTCACCTTTGTCACATAACTGTGCTAAGGCTGAAATTTCTGTTGAGTCCTTATTCACAGCAGTTTTAAAAATTCTTTGTACTTTACAGTTGAAACATACTTGCATTTTTTGCAAAGTCTGTCATTAAAAGTTGAAGTGGATTGCTTTGTAAGTTTGACATTTACAGCTTTCAGAAGTCTCCACTAATGATAGTGTCATAACACAGGCTGCTGACTGTGTGGGGTAATAGGGTTCACTTGAGGTCAACCATATAGTACAAATTTAAGATAAATTTTAATGTTAAGAAACTATGTAAAAGTACTATTTAAGATTATAAATGCACTTCACCTTTTTAAAATTAAATGCAAAGAAAAATGAAGTGAGTATATTTGAAAGAACATGCAAGGGGATGCACACACAACTTGATCCTACTCTCATTATCCATGTGAATCAGGAACAACATAGCTGAAATCAGTTGAATTATATAAGGCTTTCCAGTCTTCAGATATCAGCTTGATTCTGTTTTCTGATTTTTGATTCTTGATTTTAGATTGATTCTGTTTCATTACGAAACTCAAAGAATTTGACCAGACATACGTGGTCAAATAAATCCCTATGAAATATTCATAGTTTCATATATTATTTATGTTCTTCAGGAACCAAACAAGTAAAAAGTGGTTATACACTTTAAAAAAATTGTCTAGGAATGGATTCAGAAAAAAAAAAAAAAAGAGATTAAGGGACAAAAATTCTAATCTAGAGTTTAAAACATCATAATAATTTGTGAAAATATTTATAAACTTCCATGGAAAAAAAAAGATCAGTTTATCTTCAGAAAAGTGAACTAAAGGAGTTAAAGCTGAGCCTGGAGCCTACTTAGCTTAAAGATGAAAAAAAGGTACCATTTGAACAGAAAAAAAAACCCCAAACCCAAACCCAACCAACAACCAAAGACAAACAAACAAAATAACTACAAAACACTTTGACATTAAAATTTCTTCTAATATTTAAGGGGGTTTGGGGGCAAGTTTTTTTTACAGGAAAACCAACATTAATGTTGATCGGGTTTTGGGAGGTGGTGGTGGTATTAATCTTGGCCTTTAAAAGGTATTTGACTGTTTAGACCTAATATCTTTCTGAGCAGTGTTCATATTAGGAGTTTCTTTATACCTGTACAGTATGCAATTGATCAAATATCTGATTTAATATAAACCTTAACATAAATCAAATCTACCAAACAATATTTTTGTCAGTTTTTCTTTCTTGTTCTCTGACTGCTGTCATCTCTACTGGAATCTGAGAATGCAAAACAAAGCAGCAGATATGATGAGAGCAAATGCAGGGCGATCGGCAAGCTATCTCATTTTGCATTCCGTAAGGAATTACCTCTTAAATAAAATTTAAAAAAAAAAAAAAAATCTGTGTGACAGAGAAGACTGGAGGGCGGCTATTGTGTTATCCTTCTTTTAAGTCTGAGCACAGAGACAAAGATGAGAAATAAGTAAATTGGAAATATTGACAGAGGAAAAGCTGACATTAAGTATAAATGGTCATTCACTGAAACAGAAGAAAAGCAGATAAAACCAGAAAAATATCCCAAACGCACAAATTGTTCAAGAGTCCATGAAAATGGTGAAGATTTATAGTTCAAGACTTGTCTTGGTATCATGAGGTTTTTCAAATTGCTTGCACAAACTTTACAGAGATTATTGGAAGTTAGAGGCAAAAGTAGAGGACGGAAGTCTGTGATTATACAGGATTATGTATATTTTATTCTGCTGCTCCTTTGTCCTCCTCATTGTGTAGAACAGGGAGAAGAACAAAAATACTTTATAGGAAAACATGAACTGTATTTTACTACAGTGCAAACCAACCATATCCAACGTATATTTCTAAAGCTAACATCTTTATAGAGTATGAGTTAATGAATTTTCAGTGGTTTAGTAGCATTTTTGTACAATGTCTATAACAAAGAATCTTTGCCAAAGTAACATAAATGAGAATGTATGAAATTAAAATGTTAATGTACCAAGGAAAGAAAACAAAAAGAGTTCAAGAACTTATCAAGGTGACAGCAAGTCAGAACTTTTTTTCTGCTAATAGGGAATCTATTTTCTATAACTCCATGAAGAATTTGCGTAAGCTGTTCACTGCTAGATTTTTTGTAATACATAATGAGTTTTGTTTTGCTGACTCTGTTGACTGAGCCACAGCATAATTAGAGATTTTTTTCTGCTGACTGAGTAGAAGAAAGTAGTATCTGGAATCGCATAAAGCTCTAAAGCAAAAGTTTAATCTGTACTCATGCAGAGGCTGGCTACAAAACTGATGAAATTTATGGTTAGTAAGCGCTGGAGGTTTACAGACATCACCTTCATAATGTGGTATGATGAGCTTACCAAATCAAAGTTGCATCAAAGAGATACCAGGGGAAATCTTAAACTTTTTATATTCCCCTTCAGCCTAGCAAGAAGGCCTTGCTAAAATAGTGTCAGTGTACAACAACCATCAACTTGTCAGTGGGAATCTGAGGAATTCCAAAGTGGAAGTGAAGGTCTATTGCAGTATATTACAGGAATGAGATGCGATAGCCTGTTGAAACTATGGTGGTTTGTAAAATTTCAATATGCTAAACAACAAAAGAGTAAATATAGATATAGTCCCACTGAAATTAAGAAAAAGCTTATACATGTGGCCATGCAAAAGTGCAAATGTACAGACAGCATGCTGAGCTGTGCTACATTTCCAGATAGTTTCCTACTCCATATCATCTCCTAATCCATAACAGGAAAATGGTTGAGAAAAAACTTCTTTTTTTTTCCTATGAATTTTACTTGCCACTGACTTCACATAGTTATGCATTTATGTTCTTATTAAATTAAACTTTTAATTTGGACCAAGTTGAGCAGATGGGGTTCCTTGTTTCATTAAATGTGAGGACTATTAAATCCTTCTAAATAAGCAGCCTTCCATAATGAAATGATTCCATTTCAGTTAATTTCACAAGGTATACACAACAGAGAGCAGTCCTCAAAATTCTCATGGATATATAATTCTAAGATCACATTTAACTCCACAAGCTATCTAGAAAATAACTCAGTCACTATCTAGATCCTATATCAACATACAGTCAAAGGGCATTCTCAAGGGCAGGGTATAATTGAAGATTCTTTCTTCCCTAAGTAATTCATTTCACCCTGAACTTGGCTCTATGCACATACTAGAGAGTGGTGTTAGTTACTGAATTGCACCTGAAGTGTGGTCTCTGTTCACCACTTAAAATAGAGTATTGATTTTGCCATTCCCAATTTTGTTGCATTTTGTTTACCACAACTGCACTTTCTCTATCTTCCCCATTTACCTTTAGTTTGTTCTTTATTTCTCTTTTTTGTATTTTGTGTTTATCCCTCCCTTAACATAAAGATTTTTGAGCATAATAGCAATGTCCTTTCTAGATACCAGTAAAAGGTCAACATTTCTCTTCCTATTACATCACCTGTGATGCAACTATGAAGAGTGGATAAACCTGATAATTCCGTCTCACACATCCCAAGTATTTCCACACAAACCCCCATATATTTCAGGGCATAAGCAGTCCTTTGAACTCTGGCTACTTACACAGTTCAATACTGTGTACAACTTAGCAAAATCTGTGAAAATTTTAACTGATTATAAACATAGCCAAACATGTTGGTGAGGTAATGGTTACTAAATAATATCTAGACAAGAAAGATGTCCAGACTTGGAAGAAAAAGACTCAAAGCCTCTTTTGACTCTTGTACATTCTGTGACCTTCACTTAGTGATATCTTGTTCTTCCACTCAATACCCAACATTTTGCAGATGCTAAAGTCAAAACTGCATTTAAAAGATAATTTTGTATTGGTATAAAATCATTAATATCCAGTTAATATTTTGCTCATGGTGTCTTAGCCCAGTACTCCCTAATACATGCTGACTCTCCCCAAATGATGTGCAATTGTACCATTACTTTGTTGATTATACATCTTCTCTAGACAGACATTTAGGAATAATTGTTTAGATGGGACAGGGGTATGAACTGGATGAAATCCTGGGAAGGCATCCTTCCTAATTTTTCCTGAAGAATTTAAAGAAAGTGAAAATGGTTTTAGTTTAGCACTTAGAAACTGCATTTCAGCTTTATGCAGTCCTACTCAGTACTAGGAATTAGAAGGAAAAAATGAACATATAAGGCTCAGATCCTCTGGCCCACAATACTTTCTTTATGTCATTTAGAAAACCTAGAGCGAACAGTGCTTCTCTTGGGAAATTCCATTTTTGTGAGATGAGTCAGAAGAGGCAAGCAGGCATGATGGTCAGCAGATAAAATCTGAATCATGTCTGATGCTCAAGACCCCATGAGGAGCTCATTGTACGCATATATTGAGTTACATCCACAGGGGAATATTTTGAAACTATATGCCTATGTACTGAATGACTGGAGAGTTACTGATTAACGTGCACTTTCTCCCTCCCAGTTCACAGAGCATATAAAGCTAAACCAGTCTGATACACAGAAACAAAGAACAAACCTACTCATCTTCAAAAAGCAAACAATTCACTTCATCTGCCTCATCCAACATTGTCAGAATCTTCCCTTCAAGTTTATAGATGCGTAACTGGTAAAGGACTGTTTAAACAGACCTATTCTGTGAACAGCAGGAGCTCTGAATATGATTTCCCTTCCCAAATGGTCATGCACTGCCTGGAATGTAGATTAACCTGCAGTGTATTGTATGTGTCATTTCTAATTTTAGATTTCCAGTTTTTAGGCAAGCTATAGATTTCCAGGCTTTAGTCAAACTTTGCAAAACCCTTCATGTTACATAAACACAGTTTTTTGCAATAAAGTCCAACAACTAAATGATGCAATGTATGACCTGATTTTGTAGACAAAATGTCCATTTTGATTTCATTCTTTTTTTTTTTTTTTTTTTAAGCCACACTTGGTTAAGTACACAGAATACTTTAGCAAATGTCATAACTAAACTTTCAGAAAGTAATATGAGGTTCAGATAAGAATGCATAGTTCTGCAGTTGCTTGTGAACAATCTATGTCACATGCAGCATGGTTTTAATACTCCTTTTTGTCTTTTTGTCAATGAAAATTGAATACCAGGGAACTGTTAATGGAGGAGTTCATTCTCTTCAAAATGTATATAGATTTATATGACTAATTCCCATTTATTCAGATGACAGTCCTCATGATTTCCTAAGGAAAGGTCTATTCTACTGTGAAATATAATTTATCTGAGACCTCAAGATGCTCTAAAAGTGGCTAAGCACCAGGTTAGGGTTGCAGGCAAATAACCACGTCATTGACTAGGCCCTGGCCTGAGATTTACCTAAGAGAACAGACTATTAAAAGCTATTGGATATGACCTAAGAAGCTGCTGAACATGATAGATAACTGTGTGAGAAGCAGGCAACAGCTGTAGATAGTGCCATAAGGGAAGGCTGGATTTTACACATGGTTACCGGGGAGGTATGTGAGAAATGGCTGAACTTCACAGCTATTTGGAGGGGAGTACTGTGGATCTTTTGAGGCTACTTGTACCTAGGTAACCTTATCAGTTGCACCATATGAGGCTGAGGTTACCTAGATAAAAGTATCAGAAACACAAAATTTGGGCATGGGTATTGCAAAACTGGGACCAATAGAGAAAAAGCAATGGTACTGGGTAGTTTCACCGGGGAAGAGACAGGAAGCCACAAACACCTTAAAAAGGAGGGTTGAGAAATGGGAAAAGGGATAATAAGGTGTGCAGAAGTTTTCAGGGTTGCCCATGAATATCTGCTGGGCAACCCTGTGCTTGATCACAACATCTTGAAGAGGGTAAAAAACCAGACCAGTCATTCTGACCCCACCACTAGGGTCACCCTACTTTTGTGATCAGGAGGATGGGTGGGGGGCAGGCAAGGTAGGCAAAGGAACATCTGGACAGTCAGAGAGTGGGATCGAGCAACCTGGTATTAATGGGTCTGTACCCATTCCCAGCCTGGCAGCATCAGCAGCTACCTGCTGTGTCATAACATCCAGTGTAGGTGCTTTTTAGCACTTTGGCATGGAAGTTTGAGCATGAGTCAATGAGCAGGAATCCCAGGGTTAGCTATCAGTAGGAGAGCTCTCAGCAGTATGCTCCCTATCCCCCCCCTTCAACGCAGATACGGCATGTGCTCTGCCTTTCCCAAACGCTGGGCTATGGAGAGAACTGCCACATGGGATAGATATAACTCTGTGACGTCTAAACAAGAGGCTAGGAGCCCTGAAATTCATACAGTAAATGAGCCCGTAGGAATTAAGAAAGTGGAGAATAGGGAGAGGATGAATGCTACAGGTTATTTTTCACTTGAACGAAACGAGCTTCTAAAAATACCCATACCAAAATTAGTTTAATTCAATCTAACACTTGAGTGAGTATTTATTTTTAAATTGGAACCTGGATTTAGCTAATGACATTTGCTGAGGTTTTATCAACCATTTTATCTTCATTCTTACAGACTGCCTATCATGTTTTATATTTTCCCTTAAGACTTGAGTTGTTATGCTTCTAAAGGAGGCAAACTGAATAAATAATCTGCAACAATCTCCTTTTTTTTTCATTGACATGATATTTTAAGACTGTAAAATGTCCAAAAAAACCAATTAAAATAAATCAAACAGTTTAAAGTACTGTAGAGCACTATTTCCTGTGAAAATTCTGTGTATGGGGGAACACGTGTATGGATAAGGAAAAGAGTTCACATTAATTTTGCATAACCCACAGGCCTAGGTCTCAGGCACTTAAATCCTATTAATATGACCTCAAGCTTCTTTGGTCCAAAATGTAGATTTTTTCAACACCTCATTTGGTAGACTGTAGGGAGCAGATCCTAAATGCACACACTTACCTAATTCAGCCATAGGCAGTATTTAATACCCACTACATCTTTAAAAAATCTTCTCTTGATGAAGCTATCAAGATCCATATGTTTGCCAGCAAAATTACCTAGGAACTTTACATTCTGCTCCTGGATGTACTTAGGACTATTGCCATCATGGCAGGGCTGAGGATTTTGTCAACTTTACTTTATTAGCTGAGGTTCAAAAGAAAGAGTTGGAAGTGGGCATAATAGCCTGATGGTTAAAATGCTCCTCTTTCTCATGTGCCACCTGTTCCTGTGCCTGGCTGTCAGGCTGACCACTGACAACCTGCTCACCAAGGAGGCAAAACACATGACGGATCACAGCATGCACCCAGACAAGGTCTCAGCTGAGCTACAGGCCAAGTCTTGGAAATGAGAGAGACTGAACTTAAAATGGAAATTCTTTACTCTAAAGCTGTCTTCTCCTTTGGCACCAAGAATCAAGGCCCATCTTTGTTCTCACAGGTTCTACAGATCTACCACACTCACATTACCCACAGCAAGGAATAATTTGAGTGGTGTTTGAAGGAAAGCACTACTTCTACTAGAAAACCCAAACCAAGTTAGCACATAGGAATGTGGAGAGTTGCTCCAGACCAAGCAAGTCTTTCCATGCAGAAACCACAATTGAATATGACCTCTCCAAGGGCTTCCCTCCACACAGGCAGGACAGCTTGGCTGTTACCTGTGAAAGTGACAGCCTGCTCCTGACCATAATCAATAGGACCCAGACCACTGAGGCATTCCACAGTGAAAACATTACAGTCAGTCATGGCTGATTTAAAGCAGAAGGCTAAAGTGTGAGAGGGCGCTTTTCTGGATTCAGTTTCCGGATGTAGCCAGATAGGAGGCTCTCTTCTGTCAAACCTTTTAAGACCATTCTCTGAGCTGTTGCTCAGGACATGTATTACTGGGATAAAGATGGAGATACTGATGAAATTGTATCTTTATTTTTCTGTCAATTTTATTATCACCAATGCAAATCATGAGTCAATGCTCCTATGTTCAAAATGCATGAGAAAACACGACACAGTTGATGTATAATATATTTTTCCTCTATTTTTTTTCTGAACAAGACAGATTTATATAACTAAATGACTGAGATACCTCAATGAACTTTAATTCTCTCTCAAAAATCTTCAGTATTACAATTCAAGTATTCATTGATAGACAAAGATTTCAAGAGTCTTGGTCCCAGTTATGTAAAAGCTACAGCTTTTCTTAATTCCTATAGTAAACTGGAACAATGAAGGTGAAATCATAGACCTATAAGCACAAGACACTGCCTTTCTCTGAATCAAATTAGTGGAATTCATTCAGGCTATAAAAAAGACCATCCACAAATGTAGCTTTTTTTTTTTTTTTTTTTTTTAATCTAGCCCCTACTGCTTTGCAAATGTGGTACAATATTTACAAATAGGAAGAGTGATCAAACAAAAAGACAGAAAACTATCCTCTAACCTGCAAACAACCTGGTCTTATCACAGTCAAATGCTGAATTCATGTAGACCTGCAGGCAAAACATGCATGTTCATTTATAAGAATTTAAAATGCCACAAAAGTAAAGAAAGTTGGACTGAATTTCATGGACTATTTCAATGTCAAAAATTTCTTATTCTGTTCATATGCTGATATTCTATTTTTAACAAAACAATATATCCATTGCTATACAATTATTGCAGCAGTTTCAAGATGACAAAATTTAAGTATTCCAAAAATTTAGAGTATTGAGATAAGATAATTTATATTCTTCCTAGCTGGTATATAATAAACCTCATGTCATTACTGAGTAAATCTAAAATGTTTTTCTAATAGTCTTCATAGTCTTTTCTGACATTCACAAGTACTGTAATTTGGAAGAGATGTCTGTTTACTTAATATGCCAAGTGTAAATTACTGCTGATTGTTCCCTGGGACCATTCTACTTCCATCACATTCAAATAATACTATGACATTTTCTGTTTTGACATTTTTTTTCTTTTTCTTTCCCTCTTTCTTTTTTTTGTTTTCTTTTAAAATTCTGTTAGGAGAAAGAAATACAGAAAAATGTTTAGGGAGGTGCAAACAAGATCTTTTCTACTGCACACAGGAGCAGTAAATAGCTTGCTTTGCTGTTTTCAGCTTTCAGTTATGTATGAAGAAGTACTGAATACTTAGGTCTGTTATGATCCTTTTGCCTTTGGAGTCAAGGAATATACTTAATAAACATCTGTCAGAGATGGTCTGGATAGAATAATCATAGAATCATTTAGGTTGGAAAGGACCTCTAAGATCATCAAGTCCAACTGTTAACCTAGCACTGCCAAGTCCACCACTAAACAATGTCCCTAAGCACCTTGTCTACCCATATTTTAAATACCTCCAGGGATGGGGACTCGACCACTTCCCTGGGCAGCCCATTCCAATACTTGATAACCCTTTTGAAGAAGACATTTTTCCTAATATCCAATCTAAACCTCCCTTGGCACAACTTGAGACCATTTTTTCTTGTCCTCTCTCTTGTTACTTGGGAGAAGACACCACCCACCTCACTACACCCTCCTATCAGGTAATTGTAGAGAGTGATAAGGTCTCTCCTGAGGTTCCTCTTCTTCAGGCTAAACAACCTCAATTCCCTCAGCCGCTCCTCATAACAGTTGTGCTCTCAACCGTTCACCAGCTTCGTTGTTCTTCTAAACTCTAGAATACACTAGATCTAGCTCAGAGCAGAAAAGCAGATCTCTTGAAACCCCTACACTTAATGAAATCTACCTCTTGCAGAAGTCCAGTCAAAACTATAATGCAAGACTAATTAGACAAAACTCACTGAATGTTGCACTTGTATAGACAAGCTCCATTTATTTAGCTATTTCATTTCCTAAGGATAATGCAACACCAACATGCAGAAAAACATGATAAAGAAGCACGCATATGAATCCAACAAGCACTTAGAAATCCTAGGTTTAGCAAGATTCCCAGGTTTAGCAAGATCTAGCTATTCATTACAGAGCATCTTTAAACTCTTCATGAGAAGTAATGAATGTAGATGGTTGAGGATAGATGTTTGTAACTTCCCATCATTAGCCAGGCAATGCCCTTACTCTGGAAAAATTCTTCTGCTCAGGCTGCTGCTTTATGCAGAAGTGTAGGACCAAGCCAGCATTGCCCATTGTGGAACATGCAGGTGTAAACAGGGAAGCAGCTTCTTACCTACAAGTTCCAGCAGGTAAGCAACTTCTTACCTACAAGTTCCAGATCCTAAATTTTTGCTGTAGTTTCTGATTTGGATCTCAACTTGGCATTTACTTTGAGCAGAGTAAGGTCCTTCGGGATCTTAATAACCTAACATAAGCCTCTTCACAGGCTACCGTAGTGGAGAATACACCTCAAAATATTTGTCAGTGGAGCGACATGAATGGAAAAGTGAACTACTTGAAGTGTGCACAGTAGCAAGATGGTAGTGACCTGAGAAACAGTTCACAATGCGTTTGGCCAGTAGGTTACATGGTCAAACTGTAAACCCTCTTATTAATCTATTACCCTGATGGCAAAAAACCTAAGCTGGACACAAAAGAAACAGGAGGTCTCTTTCTGCATATAGCCCATTGCTAATAAGCTAGAGCTTTAGTATATGGTTTCCTCAGAAGAGTCCTAACCTACAGGTATTGGAAAATGCATGTCTCTCATTTCCCTTCTCAATTGCTAAGGGTAGCTCTCAGTTCTGTAACTTCAAAAGGTAAAAAATGTAATAATAAAAAGATCAAATATAAAGACTGATTGATTTAAAAATAATTCTGTCAATAATAAAATTCTATGGAAAGTAGAATAGCCTGAAATAGGGGCTAATTTTCAGAGCCCCATTTATTAGAAAAAGAATCTAATGAAGCTTGTCTAACCTCAGCTGGGAGATATAAAACTAAATATAAACACTAAAAATAAACTTTTAATTTGGTGGTAGTGAAAACCCAATTTAGTTTACTAGTTATTGTTAAGATGTAATAAATTGTCTTCTGAGACTGTCTCAGCATGTAAAGGTCAGAGGGTATTACACATCACTTCTCAATTTATGTTTCTGTGTCTTATTTGAGCAAAATAATTTCTTAGCTGTAGTCGGTGACAATAAAACACAAAACTTCAATTTTCTTTCTCTATTTGTCCGAGTGGCTTGTTTTCAACAGCTGATTATTTTTTGCAAACTCTTTCTTTCATGCTTTTTTATAGCTGCTTTCTCATATTATTCTATACATCTTTTCTTTATTTCTTTCTTCCATTCTGCCATACTTTAACTGTGCTAATTTGAAATCCTCTTATGCATAGAGGTTCATTTCCTTCTCCTATTTCTTCCATTTCTTTTCTTATGCTACCTTTCTTTCTCATTGTATAGATTATAGAAATTTCTGCTTCCCAGTTATCTATATTTCTTCTATATATTTGGATTTAAATTGCTTTAACTCAAACTTTCCTCTTCCCTCATCACTTCCTCCGACTTCCCCCCCTTCCCAGTACATCTCTTTTGTGCTTCCTCTATAAAAATTATTTTAAGTAAATGAGCTAAAAGACTCATTATTGTAGGCTCTTTTAATTCATTCATCTGACAGTTGCTTCAACTAAGCTTCAGCTAATAGATTTTCAAGTGTTTTGTTCACTCTGACTTAGAATTTCCCAAGTGGCTGAGACTATCATTCCCTTTGGGGCAATGATCCACAGCATGATAAACACCCATTATTTTCATGGTCATCTTTAATTTCTTTTAATCTTTTGCTGCTGCCCTATTACAATAAAGCAAAAGCTTTACAGAATTTTTCTGAGACCTTTTCTCTTGAAAGGCTGACTTTGCTCTTACTTTCTAAGCATGCTCTTTCATTTAGTGTGCTTTGTGGGCAAGTCTGATGCCCAGGCTCTCAGGAAGTTCAACCAATGATAGACCTGACCATGTGAAATAACTTCCCTTGAAATTGACAGTCTCTTCACAGGGCAGGGCAGTGCAGTGCAGTCAGAGCTATGCCTTTCACAGTGTCTTCCATCCAAAAAAGACCCATCAGAATGCATGCTCTCTCTGGTTTCACCAGTGTCCCAGCCTCACAAGACCTATACACAGGTGTGCTCACTTGCCATGTAATTTTTGTGCTTTGCCACTTCTTAATCACATAATTGTCGTGGTTTAACCCGGCTGGCAGCTAAGCACCACGCAGCCGCTCG
>JADKXX010003131.1:0-173536 GCA_017310255.1 Butorides virescens | reverse complement strand
TAGCTTCTGTGAAGAAAATTAACTCTATCCCAGCTGAAACCAGGACAATAATCCAAAATCATGACACTCCCAACTCCTGCATGCTTCTGCACCTTTCCTGTGATTCAATAAGTGAAATTCCATGCACTAGGAGATAAAATAGTTTATTAATATGCCTAAGGCTGGTGAGATGGAGACAACAGAGAATTCAGTGATAGATATCTATAATGTATATTAATGTGCCATTACTTTATGTGCTGGAGAAACAGGCATTAATCAAGAGAAAATGTGTGACCATTCATTAAATTGGTGTCTGTATTTTGTATAAAGGGCAGCAAATGACACATAGTGAGGAAAACCAGACTTCTGCAGCTGTGTATCAAAAAAACCTAACAGCTTAATTGCTGAGCCAGAAATGTTCAAGAGAGGTATGGATGGTGAAGGAAACTAACAGCTTTTCCTACCTCACATGTTCCTGTTTACACAGACTATAAATCACTTAAGACTAGGAGACAGCTGATGCTCATAACTTCTCTCACTAGCCAAGTTACTATAAATTCTAGCCATTTTGAAACAGTAAGAGTAATAACATCCACTGTGACAAAGTCTTTTGGAAAGAATGGGAATACAAATGAGGAATCCCAGAACATTGCATTTACATCACATCTCCCTTGCAACTGCCAATAAAGATGTGATGAAATTAACACTGACTCATAAATTATTCCATTAAAAATAAAATTAAAAGAAAAAAAAATACTATAGTAATGAAATGGCCCCAAAATTAACAGATTCCTTTAAAAGAAAGGTTAATGGTGATCTTTTCTGTCCTCTTCTACTGCCATATTCACAAAAACAACTTCTGGTGACTCAGGAGTATATTATTAAGGTTTAGAACAGGATATTTTCTGCTCTTTCCCAATAGGGCAGACATACAGTCTACCCATCACACACATTCATTTTGTCTACAAACTGCATATGGACCAGAGCAGCATGTACAGACATAAAGCTTGGCCTACTTCATACAAAGAGTTACAAACCAAAATTTTACCACCCACCACTTTTTTCTCTGTGCTAGAAACATATCTCTCTCCTTTAACCTCGCAGATCCATTTTTATATCTTTTAACTGCTGAGCATTCCTATGGCAAGCAGACACCCACATAACTGTTGACCCAAGCTACCCCATACAGCTGAGGTGAGATATCTCAGATTTTTTCAAGGACACATTCTTATTTTCACTTTAACTATAAGTATGACTTTCAGGTAGAGGCAATAATTCCCATCATTTTTTGGTTTTGCTCAGGTCACCTCACAACACAATCACAGCTCTCACAAAATGCTTCAACTCATTTTACCATCCTTCAGAATATTTATCTAGGCCATGCTGATAGAAGCAGAGTGTCTGAAGATAATTCTGTGACATGAGACCTATCCAGCAACAGAAATTCAGAACCTCTGCATTTCTAGGTGTTGAGACTTTTGATAACGAACAATTTTGAATAATCCAGACTGAGAACAGGACTACAACTACTATAAGTGATAAAATATATTACTGTCCCCACCATCTCCCATAAGGCAGATTGGGTTTGTTATGAAATCAGGGTTTGGGGTATAATAAGAAGGAGAGTAAAGATGAAGTATTCTAAAATAAAGGAGTCCTGTAAATGTTTGACTGGACTGAAAATTTGCTTTTTTGCTTTTTTTATTATAAGCTCCTAAGAAGGAAATCTTATTCCTATAACTCAATCTCTTCCTAACACACAAAGTAATTGTCATGTTTCCCTGATCAGGTATTTACTGAAGGATACACAATTCCCTTTTGTTGCAGTTCTGCCTATGTCAGGATGAGCTGTAGGTATGAGCTATGGGCTTTAGAGATGGGACTGTATTTACATTGCTGTGTAAATCCATTAGCAACACCCATGAGCAGAGGAAAAACCCAACCTGACATGGTAATTTTGGCAAATTCTAATTGATCGTAATTTATTAATCAACTTGTGATGCAGTATTTCCTTCATATTCTTTCTGCTTCACCAAAGGCACATCTTCTAGCACTGCTCCCAGGATCTCTTCTTTCACATTCCTTTGTGAACTTCAGATTAAGAAAAAAAAAAAATAAATATATTTCAAGGCAAGGTCTACCCAATGGGCGATTACTTATTTTTTCAATATTTAAAATACTTTGGTCCTTTCTTAGTGCTGTTTTGAATCTTATATAATTGGGAGAGATAATATTATTTATCTGAGCTCTGGTGTACTTTCTAATATTTACTACATAAGTTTCTCTCATCACCCTGTTTATTCTTCTTAACTTTATTCTTCAGTCTTCCTTTCCATATCAGATACATTATACCTCCCACACTCAATTGCCTCTGATGATAGTTTGTTTTTCAATTTCTTTAAACCCATCTTGACATTTATTCAATCCACTTACACTTATTACTTGATGACACATATGTTTTTCTAACTGTACATTAACTGGAAGTTTTTAATTTATTTTCTGGCATGAATATATATAATTTATTGTAACTCATCAACTAGTCCCTGCATTCTTTTTTAGTTCTGTTTAAACAGTGTATAGGGGGAATGCTGAAAGTTTGGGATGAAATCAGATATGACGAATGAAGGAAAAGAAAGCACAATATTATGCTTTGTGCAAACCAGATCAAAGTCAAATATTATTTATTGTCTAATTTCCCCTTGTACACATTGTGCCAGGAAGGAACTGTGTGCTGTGTCAACAAATCTAAAGATTAATTTATCCCTGAGACTAGATGTGACCCTGTTTATTTCAAGGTAGTTTAAATGTTCTCTTTTGCCTAATGATAACTAAATCTCTAGAGGCTCAGCTTCAGCCAATCAGTCTTAGCCTGATCAATCTCCCCCTAACTTTCCAATTGTAATTTCTGAGAAGGCCTTTCCTTTTTCATTTAAGAGAAACATAAGGAAAAGGATTTTATTTGCAGGATCTGTGATAAGGGCAGAATTCCCATGCACACTCCTCCCTAAAAGCCCTGTTTATGGCATAAGACATTTTCTTTCAACATCAGTTTTTGGACTAGAAAGCATGCAGCACCCCTTGAGTATCTTATTGAGAATATATTTGAATGAGGCAGCTTTCACTTTCATGAAATTGCCATGCTCTGGAAGCATTACCAACATGCATAATTCTCAGGTTTACTTAAATGTTCAACAAATTGATGTTCTGTGGGTGAATGGTTCTAACAACTACTTTATGGACCAACAACTATTCTCAACTCTGCCAATAACTGCAGTCTACCAGCAGCATTTCATGAGTTCACACCCAGAATGTCATTCTGAACCAGTCACATTTCATTGCTTGTCCTTGGCTATTGATTATTGATACAATTGTGAAGCTTTGATGAAAAAGAAAAAAACAGTGTTGAGAAAAAATAAAAAATTGAAGTCTTCCAGTTTTAAAAACTTGCACTAATTTGACCACTTTAGAAAAATCAAATAGAGATAAAACATCACCTTGAATGATGGATGTTTTATAGGGACAGTATTGCATCAAACTCAGACTGTGAAGTTCTGTAGGAGGACTCTCTCTGCACTTAGCAGTCTGCCACATGCCATGCAGCTCAGAAAATGTGTCAGGGTGTAGGATGGCTGTGGAAGAGATGTGTTACAATACTTGCTACTATCTAGTTTCAAGTAGCAAGTGCATTATACTGGACTCATTAGTGCTGTGATACATTGCTGTGTCCATACCGTGTAATTTAAAATCATCAGTATTAACATTTCTATGATAAGGTAATATCACAAGGACACAGACACACAAGCTGTGAGTCACAGAGAACCACCTACACTGTGCTAGAACCTTTTCCAAAACAATAAATATTTCTTTTTTCCCAAAAGAATCTTGAATTCTAAACCCTGAAAAGCAGAATGGAAATATTCCAACACCTTCACCAACAAACTGGGGATAATCAAGACTTCACTTTCTTCTGTATCTCTGTAGTAAAACCTTAAACTTTATAGCTGAGGCATGTCAAAGAACTGTCTTATGCCAGTCTAAGAGCAGAGGTTCAAAGGAGCTTCCCTATATTCTAAACTTCACTGACTTTCTAAAAGCTGCTTAAAGTTGACGTGTTTTGGATGCTGTCTGAAGTGTCTGCTGTGAGGCATAAGCACTCATAACAGTCCTACCTAATAACTCTTTAAAATTCTTTGCAGTCTCATGAGAGATGTCTAGATTGATTCTTTGGCCCCGATCTTTCCCAAATGAAAGGGTCCCTCTGTGTTGTTGCCTAAGCACATACAGGAAAAAAAAATCAGCACAATAGTCTTTTCTATGAGTAATATTTTCCCACTCTTTCTCTAGCTATAGATAAAAGGTCACACACTAGGCACAGGGTCATATTTCTGCCTTAAGGTAAATACTTTTCAAGCACTCAAGGCAAGCATGCAGGTCAGATTTATAGAAGTCTGGTTGGAGGCCACAGGAGACCTGAGCCACTTTACTGTCTGTACAATACATCTATGGCAGGTAGAGACTCTTCAGACAACCTGAAGAACTACTTTTTAGCTTACTTAAATTGTATAGGAAAGTTATTAAAAAAATATATCTATCTGGGTGAGGTTATGGACACTTTAAGCAGAGAAGGAACAACAGTGCTTGGGAAAAAATGAGACCAGTAATTCAGTATGTGCCAAGGAAAAGCACAATAAAAACCAAAATAAAGAAAATCTAAAAGACAGAAAACCAACCAAACAAAAACCTTAAAGAAATGCTTTGGCATAGATCACTTGTCGACAAAAACCCAACATAATCGAAGAACAAGTAACCTCTCCTTTGATGTACGAGCTAAGTTATTCAATCAAAGGCATCTGAGCAAGACAATAGTGCTGCACAGACCAGACAGAAGAGGAAAATAAAACAAAATAAACCAAAAGTTATCCAAGATAAAGACAAAGCTTTTACAGGTAATAGAGATTGGTGCTGCTGGCAGTAGCTTCAGCCATTATGGAAGAAGCACTATCCTCTGCCATGTAGAATTACACTGTTTCTTATGGATGGGAACACTGAGGCATTGGAAGTTAATTTAACTACTGATGACTGAAAAACATTAAAATAATTGAGAATTATGGGAGTCTATTCTGTAATATTGTTGGGATCCTGAGAGCAAATATCTAGTCAACTTAATCAGGTAAAAAAATAACAAGGGAAACTCTAATAAAGAGTGAAAAATATAGTCATTACTAAAAACGTAATTTCTGTAGAGTGTTGGTCTCTCTGTAACAGCAGAAAATGGATCTAGAGGAGATACCTCCACACAACAACAGAGAGGGGACATTTAAATGTAAGCAGTGAGTGCAGGGTATTGGCTTGAATTATTTTTAATAAAGTTGGTAATGTCTAAAGCAAAATAATGCTCTCATCAACAGCTGCCTTTTGTTTGAGATTTCCTAGAAAGGTGAAGAGCAGACAACTCATATTTAATATGAACACTGGACTGATAACTGTACCTTCACAGAATCATAGAATCATAGAATGTTTTGGGTTGGAAGGGACCTTTAGAGACGATCTAGTCCAATCCCCAACCTCGTATGTCTACAAAAAAGGAGGGGAAAGGTCTTAAAAGCAAATTAAATCTTACTTTAAAAGTAATAAACTGGTAACTCACTAAATCTTAAGGATAAATTTATGAGATCCAATATAAATGCCATTTATTAAAAAAAAAAAAAAATAATTGTAAAGCCTTGCCACAGTCCACACCTAATAGTAAAAAATAGTTACATCACCTAAAAACGAAGTCTTGGTCATCTAGGCTTTCTTTCTCTAATATGCTGTGCATAGAAGCATTTCTATCTATAGCACATGTACATAGAATGCTCAAAAGAAATAGAGACTCCAAATCTCCTTTTAAAAATCTGTCCAAATGCTGTTCCTTTTAACCCATAAAGTAAACAGAAGTCAATTTCCTGTTTATTATTGATTTGAAACTCTGAAATGTGTTCTGTGAATGTGCTTAGTTATTTTAGATCAGCTGCCATTTGAAGACTTTAGAGGAATAATGAAGGACATGTGAAAATGTAGTGTTTTTTCATTAATTTAATGTCAAGCACTGTCTGTTATTAAAGTTCACCTACAGAAACAGGAGATTTTGTTCATTCCACATTTGATTATACCAGTAGCACAGCAGGAAATCCAAATTGGTATCTCTACCTTCATAGTTTTGTGAATGGTACCCTAATATACAGTGACTTCTGACACAGAGATTGATACTTTCATATATGGAGGTTAAATACCTCTCCTCCATTGTTTTCTTCACAGCCCTGTGAGCAAAATATGATGCCTGAGAGGGCGTATATAGTGTGTTCATGTGGTCCAAAGACTTCTTTCAACCTGAGCTGAAGGGCTGATGGACCATTACAAAGAAAGGAAGAAACCAAGTCATACTGGCTGGTGGCTGGATGTGGAGGGGCAATGCTCCACCCTATATGGGGCTGGTGGTCCCTTCCCCTGTGTCTCGGGCTGTCCTCAGATTCTGCAAGAGAAAGCTGCAGTTGACCCGGCTCCATTTACTAAAGACAGACTCCTGAAACTGTGGTTGCATAACAGGCTACTAAGATTGTTAAAACGATCAGTGTGGACTCAAAAAAAAAAAAAAAAAAAAAAAATAAGGACAGTCGGGGACATTTTTCTTAGTGCCAGTTGTTCCCAGAGGCTACATTTTTCAGAAAGGATATGGTGAGTTATCTCTAGGGTTGACAAGGCCAGATAACATGTCAGTTATTAGGAGCAGGAGGATTAATGGACATCCACCAAAAATATCATGTTCAATATGTTGGTTATTCAGGGATGAGGATGATTGAGTTTGGAAGGAAATTGTTAAGGTATCTGAAAAGTTAATTTGAAATGGGAGGAGGTACCAGGCACTAGATCTTATCTGAAGGTCTTATTTGAAGCAGGAGTCCAAAGCATTTGTCAGTTCTACAGATGCTCTAATGAATGATTAATCAGAGTTGGAAATGGACGGAGCTGAGAAACAAGTTTAATTATGCTGTCTGGAGCAACGAGAGTGGATTCTCCTTCCTATGCCTTTTAACACTTCTGTAAAAGGGGCAGGCAGTTGGGTATGAGTTAAAGAAATATGAATAGGAGTCAGAAATAAGGGAGGAAGGATGGCTGATGATATACCTTTAGTATGTGAAAACAATTAAGGAAGGTGTCTTGGTATGCACTGTGCAATTTATTGCCAGGGAGTTCCCACAAGAGCTGAGCTAATAAATTCATGCCCTAATTAAGCCACAGCCCTTTTATCTTGTTTTTCATCCTAGACACAGAGAGAAATCTCTGGTGGACGATAACAAACATGATATTTGCATCCAATAGTTTGTAGATTCTAGTCCTTCTAATGCTATGGTTTGGTCAGTTTGTCCAAACATTTGTTTATGCACATTCTTTCTTCATATGCAATGTTACATTACCATTAAATTCAGCTAGTGATAATGATCCAGCAATTTTGCTAGAACTAAAACATAGCTTCTATATCCTACCTTCTTTTTATTTTCTTTTTTTTTAAATTTTTCTTTTAAATTTTCTTTTTCTGAGTCAAGTAATCCTGTTTTCTTTAGAATCACCTTACCGCCTATCCTCTTATTTTCTTCTCGCTCTATACTACCTTACCCAATTCTTGTCCCCTTTTTCTTACTCATCCTGAGTGGGTTTGTTATTATTACACTATATCAGTTATTGGCTTACCTCCAAAATGCATCATTTTCATCCCTTCTCTTTCCCTGTAGAGTACATTCTGCAAGATTTTGAGGATTTTTGTCATGATTTAGATTTTCCCCAGTCAACGTCCTTTCTTCACTACTGAGTTCAAATGAAAATTTAGCCCTGTACATAGTGCTTAACAAAGATGGTGTAAAATGACTGTGATATTCCTTGATTATCATAGAATCATAGAATGTTTTGGGTTGGAAGGGACCCCTAGAGGTCATCGAGTCCAACCCCCCTGCAGTCAGCAGGGACACTGCTAACTAGATCAGGCTGCTCATAGCCCCATCCAACCTGGCCTTGAATGTTTCCAGGGATGGGGCCTCCACTACCTCTCTGGGCAACCTGTTCCAGTGGTTTACCACCCTCATTGTAAAGAATTTTTTCCTTATATCTAGCCTAAACCTACCCTGATTTAGTTTAAAACCATTACCCCTTGTCCTAACGCAGCTGGCCCTACTAAAAAGATTTTCCCCCTCTTTCCTATAGGCCCCCTTTAGGTATTGAAAGGCCACAATCAGGTCTCCCCGCAGCCTTCTTTTCTCTAGACTGAACAAGCCCAACTCTCTCAGCCTGTCCTCATAGGAGAGGTGCTCCAGCCCTCGGATCATTTTTGTAGCCCTCTTCTCGACCCGCTCCAACAGTTCCATGTCCTTCCTGTGCTGAGGGCTCCAGAGCTGGACGCAGTACTCCAGGTGAGGTCTCACCAGAGCTGAGTAGAGGGGCAGAATTACTTCCCTCGACCTGCTGGCCACGCTCCTCCTGATGCAGCCCAGAGTACGGTTGGCCTTCTGGGCTGCCAGGGCACATTGCCGGCTCATGTCCAGCTTTTCATCCACCAGCACCCCCAAGTCCCTCTCGGCAGGGCTGCTCTCAATCCTTTCTTCCCCCAGCCTGTATTGATACTGGGGGTTACCCCGTCCCAGGTGCAGGACCTTGCACTTGGCCTTGTTGAACCTCATGAGGTTTACACAGGCCCACCTCTCCAGCCTGTCCAGGTCCCTCTGGATGACATCCCGTCCTTCTGGTGTGTCAACTGCACCACTCAGCTTGGTGTCATCTGCAAACTTGCTGAGGGTACACTCGATCTCACTGTCCAAGTCATTGATGAAGATGTTGAACAGCACCGGTCCTAGTACGGACCCCTGAGGGACACCACTCGTCAACGGTCTCCATCCGGACATTGCGCCGTTGACCACTACCCTCTGGATGCGACCATCCAGCCAGTTCCTTATCCACCGAACAGTCCACCCATCAAATCCATAGCTCTCCAATTTAGAGAGAAGGATGTTGTGGGGGACCGTGTCAAAGGCCTTGCAGAAGTCCAGATAGATGACGTCCGTTGGTTTTCCTTTATCCACCATTGACGTCACACCGTCATAGAAAGTCACCAGGTTCGTCAGGCAGGACTTGCCCTTGGTGAAGCCATGCTGGCTATCTCGAATTATCTCCCTGGCCTCCATGTGCTTTAGCATAGCTTCTAGGAGGATCTGCTCCATGATCTTCCCAGGCACAGAGGTGAGGCTGACAGGTCGGTAGTTCCCCGGGTCTTCCTTTCTCCCCTTTTTGAAAATAGGCACAACGTTGCCCTTCTTCCAGTCACCAGGGACTTCACCCGACTGCCATAACTTTTCAAATATCATGGAGAGTGGCATTATAATAAATCATAGAAATATGAAAAATTACAAAAATTATAAAAATTACTTTTACTAATTTATTCATGCCATCTCTCAACTATGCACACAAATGTAGAATTAGCTCATCACAATGAGTTTTTCTTTATTCAGTTTTCTCATATTATTTCCCAAAATCCTTTTCATCAGTTCTGATGCAATAAAACCATTCAGTTTTCTGACTCCTAGTTCCTTCTGCCATTTGGATTTGTTGCCTCCTATGATTACATTCCACTTTAATTTGTTCTGAATTGACAGAGTGATGACTTTCTATATGAACAGCTTAGTTCATTTATTAAGGGAGGAAATAGTATGGACCCATTATAAATCCTTAGGGCTCAGCCTTTTTCTGCAGTCTCCTGTCTGGGATCTGTGTTCATATTGCTATCAAGTAGCTCTAGGACAGCCTGTTACCTGTATCACAGGAACACCTGGAAGATCCAGTTTAGAGTTGATATGATGTAGGCAAGTCAGGAAATGGCAGTCCATGTAGCATAAAGCAGGATTTTTAACATGTTATCGACTTCACAACTAGACTTGTTATTGCCAGGACAGTAAATACTGAATGGAGCTTGAAGATCAGTTTGTGAGTTGCTAGCTTTTGAAGAGGAGTTCCGTTGGACACAAATACACATGTATGGAACAGCATAAAAAGCAAACAGAGGTACCAGCAGGACAGGAGAACTAATATTCAGTTAAAACTAGCATAGCTGACAGGCAAAACAGAGGGTCTTCAGGTGGGCAGATGAATAGGAAAGGGATCTGATAGTCATAAGCACATTAAAAGCATGAAGTACTTTTAAAGAAAAACACGATCTGTCTGACTTCTCTTATAATGTAGATATTCATAATAACAGTTTTACACTTGATGTCTGCAGGGGAGAATTTGACAGTTGTAGTTTGGTGCAAGAGGATCTTAATCCAATAATCACAGTGAAAGCATAGAGGCTGTTCAAAGAATGCAATATTCAGTGTGAGTTAGGGTATCCACATCTGCCTCCAATTATTCTCTTTCACTGACTTACCTTATTTTAACATGGAATAATTCCAGTGAAGGATAGAAATACTGAACTCCACAAGAATAAAAATGGAAATTAATATTCAAACCTGTCAATAAAGAAAAATAACAATTTATCTTTCATAATTTATGCCAATCTTACCTTAGAACATAACAAAAATTAAAGCAACATAGATACAGTCCAGCTATATTCTGAAAAGCTTTTTACTTCAGCAGCCAAGGAGATTATGAGTTAGATGGTGCAGAAAGCTTTGAAGTCATTGTTGTTGTTGGGATTTGTATTTTTAATAACAGATTAAGTAGATAGTACCTTTTAAGAATCAAGGTGTGGTGGGATGCTGTGAACCAAAACATCATTCAGAAGGCACAAAGCTGCACTTGCAGTCTGATTTATGTTGGTCGATAGAAGATAACTACCTCATGTCTGCTTTTATAGGAAGCAATTGATATACTTGATGAATTTTACTAAAGCTTAAATTCCAACTTTGGACAATGGCACATTGTTCCTGTTCTATTACTTGCAGGGTAGCTGTAATATATTACCGCAGAATAGCATCCCTCTAGTGTCCATTCACCTGAATCATTTCAGTTCTCATCCATTATGCAACCAGAGAAATGAAACAAGCACCTTTATCTCTACACAGTCTGTAAATTATGAAACGTTGTACAGCCAGCCAATGTGAATGATTAACTGAGATCAAGAGATAGTTCACAAAAATGGCTCATTCTTCTTAATCAGAACCACAACTTGGTATACCAGATCAGAAAATGATGTCAAATGTGGGTATTCTTATTCTGATCCCCAGTAAGAGGTATTGTAATTTCTTGTGTAACAACTTGCCATTGCAAGATCATAAAAATAAAACTATTTTAAGGATATTTTTGTCTATATAAAAGACACCGCCTTTATACAGAATCATGTTCTTTCTTATTAGCATGTATAATGTGAATGAAAATCTATAATAATCTTTCATAATGAAAGTACATTTTGTCAGTTTGAATCTTGTGACAAACTTAGATCACATCATTCACTGAAATGATAAATATCTTGCTTGATCATTGATCTTGTTAATATCTAGCTTAATCAAACTTATTCATTATCCTAGATTTGAAAATAATGAGTTATAAATCAAGAAACATTTAGCAGCTTTAACTGTTTTCCGCTTTGCCTTTCACCTTTTGCAAGCCTGAAAAAAAGTGTATTTTTCAAATGGTTCCTCCCTTATATCCGATGTTCTGTATAATCTATTTGTGAATGTGTTATTTTCCACAATAAAGCAGAGCATTTTATTTCAAATTACTGACCACCATTGTCTGATCCATGTTAGCCACTGTTTTGGACTGAAATTATTGATAATTTATATTGGGTTTATTACAATTTCTCCTGCTAAGGTTGTGGGTTTATTTTTTAATATAGTCTGCTAGTTCTTGTGTAACCATGAGCTTTAACTTGTGAATATTTACTACACTCAATCTTAATTTTACTAATATAAATTGTGTCACTGAATTCAATAAAATTGCTCAGGTATGAGAAATCACTTATTTTTTCAATTTCTGCTAATTCAAGACCTAAAGAAATAAGCATACAGGAGCTCTAGTGATCACTGCATGACATGATTTTGTGCAGCCCTTGACACTTAATTGTCTTGATCCCTGATTAGGTTCTGTTATCCCACTGGGAAACAAATTGTTTTAAAAATTCACGCAAAATTCAGTGTTTACAGTACCACATAGCCTATCCTTGATAACAAAGGTGTTCTAATAATTCAAGCAAATATGAAATTTATGTAAATCTATACATGAAGACTTTTCTTATCAAGGTAGTTCTATTTTGCTTTTAATCTGAGTTGCATTCCATCGCTTGTACATAAAACATCTCAAAGTGTGATGCCTTAACAAGTATGAACTTTTCTAGTCTGACTAATTTAAGTGTCCTCGGATTCTGGTCTTATGCTTAAGAAAAATGATTCTCAGATTAGAAAATGTTTTAATAAAACCTTTTTTGAATACTCATCTTTGACTTTTCTAGCAATGGAATGACAATTTCTTTTTTTTTTTTTTTTTTTTCCAAACCTCCATAAGATTTCAAGGAAGTTGTAATGAATGTCTTTCAATGGGGCTCAATGGTGACTTGGAAATGTTTTTTCTATAGTCATTCACATTATTTTTTAAGGGATTTAATCCCTGATTTTCTTGCCTGGTCACAGCTTTTAATGACTAAAGTAAAGAAAGTAATGATTGTTAACAACAGCAAGCCACACCGCTTTATCAAAAAATAGTTAATATTAATTTCCATCAGACTTTGAAAGACAGGAGGTAAAGGGCAAGAAATGGGTAAAAAGGTGCAATAGAAGACAGCAAGATGTATACATAGTAGAATAAATTAGAGCAAATTATATAAATTATGAGCAACAGATCAGGCAAGGCCATAAGTATTTTGTGCATGATCTCTCTTGGGCAATATAAATGAGTGGCACATTACATGGCTCATGATGCTTTACTATATTTACACCTTTTAGATTGTTTCCCTATTTGAAGTCAGCTTCAACAGGGCTGCAAAGATTAAGTTTTGAAGGAAAAATAACCCTTTTACTAATTACTTTCCCATTCATAATACATTCTTGTCAAATATGTCCATATACCTAAGGGTGTATGAGACAGTTGTTGGCTACGCATAAATGTTCTAAGCGCATGCTTTTATTTGTCATGCTCCCATATTACTTACAAGCTATTTCTATATGCATTTTTTCATGTGTACATATCACTGTGTTGCTCAAAAGTAGGTGGGGTTTTTTTATTTCTCAGAAAAATACCAAACAAAACCCTCATCAAACCTGGAAAAAAGAAAGAGGAAAAAAACCAGTAATTTACTTTCTTATTGAAGAATGACATTACAAAAAAGTTTTTTTCTTGAGAAAAATTATTACTTTGAGATTCCTGAAACCTAGGAGTATCTACTCATCTATCATTTGAAAGAGCCATTCTGTAGCATTTTTGTTTAAAATAACTCACACACATTATGCAGTAGCTATGCTCAGAAAGATGGCTTTATGGCCCATAGATATTTAGTAGCTCAACTGCAACTGATCTGTCTGATGAATAGGGCTTTTAACTACATTATGATTTTTGGAAAATTGTAAGTGGAAGAAAACTAATTGAATTGGCTTTTGAATTGGCTGGAGGTTTGCCGATGTTTGACAGATAATGAAAACAATTTAAATCACCTTTAACAGGAGAATTTCTTTGACTCTGGGAATATCACCATGAATTCACATACTATTCCCTGGGGTGCCAGTGGAAACCATGCTTTTAATTGCTAGTGTTACATATATATGAATCATATTGTCAGCAGGATATGTAGCAACTGCACAGGGCCTGCATAGTACTGTAGAGGGAAGCTGTTAAATTGGGAGTGTCTTTATGCCAGGCTAGAACAAATAGCTAGACTGTGGCAAAGAAAAAATCATTCATCATTCATCTTAACTAAAACAAAATCTTTTTCAGGTGCATTGCATAAAATTTGGTGCTCAGTAGGGCAATCAGCCCTTTAAATTTCTCACTGTCTAGAATTCATTAATTTCTTGCCCAGAAAATATGATCTCTAAGGTGAATTTCCTATTCTTCATGTTGGATAAGAATAAATCTTAATCAAAATCCCAGCTTGAAACCATTCATTCCACTACTGAGTTTGGCAGAAGATAAGTGATTAAAACCAAGATTGACTAAATTGCTATTGCATCCGTCTTTCTTTCTGGGGTTTTATGATGTTCCCATCATCATATATGAACCTTTATGTGTTTTACAAGTAAATACAATGGATTTCTTTCTCTCATTCTCTCTTCCTCTCTCTTCCCTTCTTTCCCTCTCTTCCCCCCCCCCCCCCCCCCCCTTCTTTCTGTGGCACTTCAATTCACTTTTATTGCATTTGTATAATCCTTTGTAATACTTCAAAAATAGTATTCATGCATAATAGCACCTATTTTGTCTTATGTATGTAAAACTGGTAAGCAGTCATGTAGATAACTATCACCCAGACACAAATTTAACTTGCACTTGTTGTAGTATTTAAGATAGACTTCTCTTTCAAAGAAGCTACTACTCTGTATTTTCAAAAAGATTTTAATCTACAGCACTGGATCTTCAAGTGTGGTGGACTGTGGAAGCCCTTTCATAACACCCTTCCACTGTATTTTTTAAACATAGTCCATACACCATAGGTAAAAAAAAAAGGTGGTAGTCATTTTCTGTAAATGAAAGTAAGCAACTGTTTTTTGGTTTGGGTTTGGATTTCTTTTGGCATTTTTTTTTTTTTTTTTTTTGTAAAACAAGAAAACAGCTAATACCTACACCAAACAAACCAACCCAAACTTTGAAGCATTCAAAAAATTTACTTTCATCACAATTTGATTGTATTTTCATTGGCAATATCGTTCTATCCTGTACATAATACCATGAGTAAATTTGATAAATCAGAAAACTATTTTAATATAATTTTGTTTTCAATTTTCCTTTTTCAGTCATCTAACAGTGTACTTTTATCTCTCTATACGCATTCCCATTTGAGGTTCCTGCATTTAGTGTTCTGCTGAGTGCTTTTTTACAGGCAGGGTTCTCAAAAGCACTGTAGAAGTGGAAGAAAAGCAAACGTTCAATCCAGTGACTTTGTGGGGTGTTCTCCATCTGGCATATTTGCACAATGTTTAGACATACTGCCCAATCTTTATCTATAGCATAAACAAATACAAATATAGATATAAGCACATCCTGTAACGATACTTCACTATGTAAACAGTGTTTATATACACCGCTACATATTTCTAACCCAAAAGTGAAACACCAGGTGAAAAGACACACACACATACACTTATACACCTGCACACACTTACCAAAGCTCACTTGTGTCATACAGAGAAAGCCCTGGGCATCAACATGATGAATGCTATTCATGACATGCGTCACAGGAAGGAAAATTATGCGCCAACGAGATTCTCAAGTAAGAATGCCTTAGTAGAACATGTTCAAGGACGCTCTTAGCCATATTGAAATTTAACACGGAAAATAGGATTTTGCCATTATGAGTAAAAGCCCACAGGCATCGTGTTGACATAGCAAGTCTCAGGACTTGTCTAAACTTGTATTAGCTTGAGCTGATTTTAGCTGTAATAACAATTGCCTGGTGCTCAGATATTATTGCCTACATTTGTTTTCACTTTAGTTTAACTAACTTAATAAAGTTTTGTGTTATAACATCTATTGTTAATTAATAGACAGTAATAACAAGCAGTTATTCTGTTTAGAGTGAGCTCTGATCCTGGAACTTAGTGTAGAAGACACCAAGCTTAGGCAGAAAATCACTGTGGTCACTTCAGGAGTACATCTTTGTGAATCAGATTAAACTAGTTTTAATAATAAGAAGAACAGTGAACCAGATGATACAATCTGGAAGTTAAAACCAGTCAAGATAATGAAGCAGACTGTCATCATGAATCCAAGACTGAGAAAGAAGAAATCCCCACCATGAACATCATACCCTCCCTGGCGAACACTTCAATATGCCAATGAGAGACTGCAACCCTGAAATCCTCCCATCCTTCTGCAAAAGGTTTTGTTGACTGTAGGACCCAGAGAGACATTGAAAGGTTGAGCATTTCAACAGAGAAAAGGGGCAGATACTCAGAAGTTCATATAAAGCAATTTTTACTGTAATTAACATGGCTATCTGTAACAATTAGACCACTTGGACTGTAAGTGTAGGCATTATAGTAACTTGACAAGTATTAACTGTGTGTTGTATTTTGCTTGGGCTGCTAGAACATTAATTACGACAGATTATTGTCTCCTCATATAAAGTGTGTTCCCTTTTTGTCCTCATAAACATATTGCTTGTAATAAAAATGATTGAACAATGGAAACCTAATGAATCTGTTTTTTCTGGAAAAGTATTTTCCCATTTTTCTTTTCAGGAAATAAAGGGTACAGACAAGAACCATGTGGAATTCCCTATGCTTCTAATCTTTCAGAATAGGATGAGTCTACTTGGGAGAAAAAGACTGCCATTTTGATAATGTTCATGGTTTATGAGACTTCTAATAAGAATGGCCATTATCAGTCATTTAAAAAATCTATAACCTAATTGTAACAAAAAATGGGTTTGGAGAAGTCTGTGCCCACTTTCTGTAGTGCATAGTCAGTAAAGCTGTCAGGCCAATGGAAGTAAAGCAGAAGGCAATGTTCAAAACAACTGATCCTGAAAATGTCAGTGAATATTGCCTGACTCTGATCTAAGGGGTTTTCTCTGAACATTGGTACCTAGAATGTCTGTCTCTACTGCTATATATATTACCATACTCCAACTCAAAACAGTAGACACAAAGACCAACAAGGAAAAATTAAGTAAGATCAAGAAGATCCTTTGCTCTATTGCATATTGACCTGAAAAGAAAACCAAAAAATATGTATTCTCACATTTAACTCAAAGTGTCATCCATAGAGACTAAAGATGTATGAAGTCAACACATGTTGATATCAATTTTTACTTTAGGCTCTTTGCTGCACCTGTGTCCTCTTCCAATCACAGCTTGAACCATGAATAAATATCTGGCAAAACACCACTGATTGTAGATCTGTAAAGAAACATCACACTTCAAATGTCATTTTGCCTTTTCAAAAGATAAGAGGTGATAGTCTAATTTATGGTCACTACAGCTAGAGAATGTGAGAGGAGAAGTCTCATTTAAAGTTAAATAAATAGGTCAGAGGGTGGTTGATATGTTTTTCTCTTATATTTAAGAAGGTCTTGGCCTCCTGGCTAACTGTAGGTAACTGGTAACAGCAGGACTCTTCCAGTAGGAAAAAAATGCAAACTGAAACAAAATAAATACGGAAGCACTGTCCCTACAAAGCTATGCTAGAATTACTCTGAGTTGGAGTTATAGTCCTGTGTCAAGGTCAGACCTATAGTCTGAAACTAAAACCAGGGAAGGGCAGGCCTGTCATCCAAACATTTTTATGTGAAGATAAGGGTTAATTAATTAATAACCATCTCTGATGACAGCATCACAAATAGGTTAAATATCAGCTTATTTGTAATCCTGTGTCCCTGCTGTGTCCCTGCTGTGTTTTCATCAATTTTCTCCTTTGAACCAAAAGAATGGCAGTGTGGTACCTGTGGTCTTACCATGCTCACCTTAAGATAACTTACATGGTTTCAGAGTGGTGTTGCCAGCCATGCCTGCCAAAATGCACTGTAATGTACCAAGACTTCTTGATATTTCCATGTTACTATGTTATTTGTTATATTCTTAGCAAAATACGTAGGGGACTAGCAGAATACTCTGTTACCATTGTTGTTTTTCCAGTCAATCCAGTACACAACACACATAAATTCTGGTATATCAGCTCTCCTGTTTTCAACAGCCATAGATATTTCAACTGTTGGAGTAGTGTATCTTAAATATTAGAAGATTTTCTGGAATTATGTTTCTAGGCATATGCTTGGCAGCCAAATTTACTTTTGTAAACATTTATCACTTAGTTTCTGTTAAGGTTCATTTTAAGAAAAATCCACTTCCAGTGTAATGAGAACTTCAGGCACTCTACAAAGCTCTGAAGACTATCCAAAAGACGAGACACTGTTCCTTTTATGTCATAAATGTAGGTGTATAGTTTACTTATTAAGCTAAATATAAGAGCAGTTAAGGATTTTTTAGTCTTTAAGGTGTAAAAATTGGCTAGGGGAGGTAGGGAGAGGAGGGGAAATTGCAATATGAGTGAGGAAAGCTTTCTCCATTACTGGTTGTTCCCATATTGAAAAAGAAGTAGCTTCACAGTTTTTAATCTCAGAAGAATGGTTGAATGAAACATGGTTTTCATTATAAAATGGAAAATATTTGGCTCAGAAATATATTTTACATTGTGTTTAAAATTGCAGTATTTCAGCACTTCCTTTAAACCAGTTTCTGTGTTCTCTGTTTTAAACCCTTTTGCCATACTCTCACAAATTACCAATGGATCTTCCTGGTATATATTTCTGTAGGTCATTCTGTAATGTATGCAGTCACCCTTGAGAAATACCTTTTTGGATATTCCAGAAAAGGCTTCTCTCTTCAAAAACTTTATTTAAAGTACTTAGTTAAGGAGAGCAACTTAACACAAAATAAACTGAAGGCACTTGACAATTATGTAGACCTGAAGCTGTGCCTCCTAACATCTTATATGAATGTAAGGTGGATGAACAACTAAAGCCATAATAACAGGACATGTGTATTTGTAATGAGAAAATGGAAAAGGGACTGTACCAAATTATTGGAGCTTCATTCATGAAATGAAAGATTCTCTTTCTTCCTTTCTGTATTGCATTGTCTTGGCTCCGCAAACAAGACTACATGCGTATTATTATATCCTTTTCTTTTTTTGCCAAATATTCAATGTTGTATGTAGTATCTAGTTATCACCCAGCTTGGTTATTGTTAAATCCTCCTATTCTGGTCTTTTTTATGTTGACGCTGTCTTTTAAATTCCTCAAATTCCAAAATCATAGAAATAAAATTTCCAACATGTTTCTTAGAGGGCATTTCTCAGCCTTTTAGCTGATATATTTTTTCCAAAAGAATTTATTTGGGCTTATACTTTTTCTCAATGTCCCTATACAGACATGACCAGAAAAAGAGCAATTTCATTTTTGAAAAATGTTGATCTTGAGATACATTATGCCAATGCAAAAAAAAAACAATATAAAAGATTGCAAAATTACAGATGCTCCATGACAAAATATAAAAGAGGATTAGAGAAAAATAACCTACAACTCATGTTCAAAATGACAGCCCCAGGGATGAACCTAAGAGAGATTTAAACATGCATTTCCCGTGTGCCAAATTCCTCAACTCCTGTCTGATCTGGGGATTATCATTGTTTACTTTCTTCTTCATCTTTAAAAACAACCAAACACACCCTCTGATACAGGGCTTTTTTTCCAACAAATTATTTTTTAAGGCCAAATCCAAAATCAAGTAAGTGAATAAGAAGTTTCCAGGAGGGTTAATAGGAAGACTCCAGGTGACTTTAATGGGATTTGACTTAGGTTCTTAGGATAGAAGACAGTCTACTGGTATATATTTTCCGAGTGCACTTGGTATAACACAACTCTTATCCTGACTGAGAATGCTGCATGCTCCAGCAATGTAAGAAGTGAGTAGTAGTAACAATGCAACCATAGGCAAGACACACAAAAGAAGTTTAAGCATGAAAACTAGGTGTAAAGACACCAGAACTGAAAGATTTCTGTGATGTCAACTACCAAAACGCATCCCGAGAAGTTAAAATTTTGTTGAAATGCCAATCATAATTATGTTAATAACATTATATAAAGGAAATCTTATTGTTTTCCATATGATTGGTTCTGAGTTCCATGCTTCAGCCTGAATGTTTTTGGTCTATTCTCTACTCTGAGCCAGTTATTGTTATAAGCTTAGTTGCAAGAAACTCAAATCCAAGCTATTTTTATTAGTATTAAGAAAAAACGTGACCCCAACTTTGGCAAAGTTGCCTAGAGCTAAGCATATATAAAAACCTTGGTAGAACACAAAATTTGTAAGGCTGAGCACAATCTGGTTTTTGGTGTAAAGCAAACTGTTTCCTAAATAAATCAAATATGTAGCATGTGTACTCCTCATTCTAAGGAAGCCAAACATAGGACTGTTCTCCTTTTGTTATATACATATTGCCTCCAAAGTTGTTCTTGGTTCTTTAGTTAGTTATTCTAGCTATCAAGTTTTAGTGTCAAAAGAAGCACATATGTTGCTGACTCTCAGGAGGACACTGGAGAATTCCCTGTTAAGTCACAGATTTTTCTAAAATTTGACCTAAATATTTTTGGCAGATCACTTTGAGATTAGTCTATTTCTTTCATGCTGACAGACATTTCATCTTTCCTCTTTGTTTTATCTGTCCATTTTCTGGGATGATGGATTTTTTTTTCATATTCCATTTGTGTGACATCCACCACCAGAAACGTTGTTAGGAAGGTACCTTTGAATTTTCCATAGTCTAACCTACCTCTCAAAGTCAAACTATCACTAACATAACCTCAGGTTAGCCATGACTTTCTCTATCTGACTTATAAAAACCTTTGGGGATGTAGATTCCACAGTTCCCCTGGCTATCTTAGGCTACTGCACTAATCTCCTACTTAGGGTAAGAAGCTCATAGTTCTTATGAAGAAGCTTATAGTTCTCATAGCCCCAGACTTCTCCATGGATGTGATACCCAAGTTCCATAATAATACAAACAGCTGAATACATACTTAAGTAATACCAAAGTAATTTTAGAGAAAATGAAGATAGGACTTTCCTTCATATATCTATGACACTAACATTCTGGATTTATGCATGGAGTATTATAAGTAGGCATATAGGATGACCTAGAAGGATGAAACTTCCTATTAAGTTTTTCTATTATGGGAAGTATCTAGCATGTATAGCACACACTACATGACCACAGGACATCAAGGCTTCTTCACTCTTATTTGGGATAAGTTTATTTAAGAGTCTCACGAATTTGTGATTGTTAACTGATGGGTAATAATCTACCATGTTACTGGCATACAAGACTTAAATACTTCTCTGTCTATATAAACACACAGTTGAATTCTGTGCAACAGCAAGTACAAAAAGCAGCAAAGAAATGTCAGCAGTCCACTATGAACTAATGCTTATATTACTTTGTTGTTTTATGTGAATAAGCTTTAAGACTTGGTGTCTGTTTAATCTTTGGTGGTATGGAAATGATGAAGTGACAGAAGAATCACTTCAACAGCTTTTTAAGAGGTGCACTGATTTGTATAAGATAGGTTTACATTCTGAGATTTACTTCATCATAATACATTTTTAAAGGTCTTATAAGGCATTTTATAGTCTTACTGACTTTGTGATTGTCATGGTTTAACCCCAGCTGGCAACTAAGCACCACACAGCCGCTCACTCACTCCTCCCACAACGGGATGGGGGAGAGAATCAGAAGAATAAAAGTAAGAGAACTCGTGGGTTGAGATAAAGACAGTTTAATAGGTAAAGCAACAGCAGCCCATGCAAGCAAATCAAAGCAAGGAATTCATTCACCACTTCCTATGGGCAGGCAGGTGTTGAGCCATCCCCAGGAAAGCAGGGCTCCGTCACGCATAACGGTTACTTGGGAAGACAAATGCCATCACTCCGAATGTCCCCACCTTCCTTCTTCTTCCCCCAGCTTATATACTGAGCATGACGCCATATGATATGGAATAGCCCTTTGGTCAGTTGGGGTCAGCTGTCCCAGCTGTGTCCCCCTCCCAGCTTCCCATGCACCTGACAGAGCTGAGAGCTGAGAAGTCCTTGGCCAGTCTAAGCACTACCCAGCAACAACTAAAATATCAGTGAGTTATCAACATTCTTCTAGTACTAAACCCAAAACACAGCACTACACCAGCTACTAGGAAGAAAATTAGCTCTATCCCAGCCGAAACCAGGACAGTGATTTGTTATAACAAAAGCCAGGGCACCCGGAAGGCCTAAGGGATCTTACCACTATGCCCCTTCATAAAAGGTATTCTATGCTTAATGCTAGGGACCAGAACACATTTCTTTCACCCTAATTTTAGTTAGATTTCTTTGGAAAATTGTACCAGGTTGTTGAGTAACATATTGAAATGGAGTGCTTTAACATGTTCTAGTTACTCTTGGCTCCACTCCTTGCACAGGCTCAGGGTAAATTAACAGCAAAACAGAGCTTATGTATGCAACCCAGATATACACAGAATAGTTAAAAAGATGATAACGTCAGATTTAGAGAAAGAGAAAAAGAAAAAGAAAACCGCCTTTGATAACTGACAAATTGCCTTTTTCAGATTGGCTTGTTATCACACTACCATGCATGACTGAAGCATGACAGGATGCTTATTAAGCAAAATAACCATGAGATGTTTCACCTCCCAATGGGGTATCCAGTTCTTGTGTCAGCCCTACGATGTGAGTTTGCCTTCTCAGAAGACACTGGAATTTTTGAGGCATCAGCAACTTCCCCACCCAAACTTTTTGGTCTGGCTGTCACATTCTGTCACACAGCATTCTCCTGGAGAAGCTGGCAGTTCATGGCCTAGATGGGTGTACTCTTCGCTGGGTTAAAAACTGGGTGGATGGCTGAGCCCAGAGAGTCGTGGTGAATGGAGCTAAATCCAGTTGGCGGCTAAATCCAGTTGGTCACAAGCGGTGTCCCCCGGGGCTTAGTTCTAGGGCCAGTCTTGTTTAATATCTTTATCAATGACCTGGATGAGGGCATTGAGTGTGCCCTTAGTAAATTTGCAGACAACACCAAACTGCATGGTAGTGTTGATCTGCTTGAGGGGAGGAGGGCTCTGCACAGAGACCTGGACAGGCTGGATCGATGGGCCGAGGCCAACTGTATGAGGTTCAACAAGGCCAAGTGCCGGGTCCTGCACTTTGGTTACAACAACCCCATGCAGAGCTACAGGCTTGAGGAAGAGTGGCTGGAAAGCTGCCTGGTGGAAAAAGACCTGGGGGTACTGATCGACAGCCGGCTGAATATGAGCCAGCAGTGTGCCCAGGTGGCCAAGAAGGCCAATGGCATCCTGGCTTGTATCAGGAATAGTGTGGCCAGCAGGAGTAGGGAAGTGATCGTGCCCCTGTACTTGGTGCTGGTGAGGCCGCACCTTGAATACTCACTACAAGAAAGATGTTACCTTGCTGGAACATGTCCAGAGAAGAGCAACCAAGCTGGTGAGGGGTCTGGAACACAAGTCATACGAGGAATGGCTGAGGGAACTGGGGTTGTTTAGCCTGGAGAAGAGGAGGCTGAGGGGAGACCTGATCGCCCTCTACAACTGCCTGAAAGGAGGCTGTAGTGAGGTGGGGGTCAGCCTCTTCTCCCTGGTAACAGACGATAGGATGAGGGGGAATGGTTTGAAGCTGTGCCAGGGCAGGTTTAAGCTAGACATTGGGAAAAACTTCTTCTCCAAAAGGGTTGTCAGGCTCTGGAATGGGCTGCCCCGGGAGGTAGTAGAGTCCTCATTACTGGAGGTATTTCAAAGAAGGATAGATGAGGTGCTTAGGGACATGGTTTAGTGGTGGGATGGCAGGGTTAGGTTAAAGGTTGGACTCGATGATTTTAAAGGTCTTTTCCAACCAAAGTGATTCTGTGATTCAGAGAGAAACCTTATTGGCAAGGGAGGTCTTCTAAGATAACATAACAGGATGTTTGGAATAGAATAGATTATTTCAGTTGGAAGGGACCTACAATGATCATCTAGTCCAATGGTTTGACCAATTCAGTGCTGAACAAGTTAAACCGTATTGTTAAGGGCATTGTCCAAATGCCTCTTAAAGACTGACAGGTTTGGGGCATCAACCACCTCTCTATGAAGCCTGTTCCAGTGTTTGAGCACCCTCTTATGATCTCACTATTTTCCCAAAGCCTTACTTCCTAACTTTGTCTAACTTCTAGAAATTTTGCTGCTTAGGTTTGGTTATACAAAATCAATTATTTTATTTAGATCAAAATCAATTAATTTATATTTGACCTGCTTTGGAAAATTCTTTTGAAAAAGTGGGCAGAGGGTTGGTTTGATTTATTTGCTCTTGGAGCACGACCACAACAGTAACAAAGACAGAGGATCACACCACGGTTTCACATTAAACCCTTTATTGGAAATATGGGAATATGTCCTGTTTGAAAAAAAAATGTTATGACTCCTTAATATAGGTGGTAGGCACATGAGACTTAACAGGTTTCATGACTCAAAAATACTGTTACAGGAAGAAGATAACAATTGTCAAAGAAAGTATGTAAACGTGGAGAAATTTACAGAAGGGGGAAAAAAGCAAGTTAATGAGGAAATTGCAATCAGTCTTCTCATCATCAGCCAGAAATAATTACCACAGCATGCTACCATTCAGCTGTTGATTAAAGGTATTTGCTTAATATATTTGAAATAATTATGCTTGTTCATAAGGCTCTGTCAGCACTTCTGTTAGGAACTGTGTCCCTCTGGGTTTTGTACCTTTAAAATTTGTTCAGGATGCATACAAAATTTCATTAGTTTGAATTATAACACTTTTAGTCATATTTGATGAAAGTCATGTAGGGATGTACTGTGGTATGCTTAAAAACCCAAAGCTCTTCTCTTGCATCTTTTGCACATTCTTAGTCCCCAGTGAAGCAAAAAGAAATTACAGAAGCGCAAGAGAATGCAAAAGTGCTCAGAAAAGACACCAGGGATTTATATATATATAGTATATAAAATATCTAAGGGCCTCTGCATACAATTATCATTTATGAATTAATGATTATGAATTAATTTTCTATTGTGCTTGAAGATGTTAGCTTTTGATTTATAAAATCTAAATTATAGTATTGGCACCAACTTTTTGCACAGAGTATGATTAACTTTCCTATGCAAAGTTGCATTCTTCATCAGGAGACTTAAAATCAGCTAGGACTTACTTTAATTCCCAGTGCTGACATTTGTTAATATTCCATTTCATGCTGCAAAGGCTATTAAGATCTTCCTGGATTGTTTCAGAAGGGCTAGACAGTTTTTTAATTTAGTTTGTGGTTATACTAATGACTTGCAGAACACATAACTCTGTCTACCAAAAAATTGTTTTGTAAGTGCAGTTGGGAGATTTTCATAGAATAGAATCATAGAATCATTTAGGTTGGAGAAGTCCTCTAAGATCATCAAGTCCAACCATTAACCTAACACTGCTATTCCACCACTAAACCATGTCCCTAAGCACCATGTCTACTTGTCTTTTAAACACTTCCAGGGATGGGGACTCAACCACTTCCCTGGGCATTTTATATGAATAGATAATGTGCTAGAACTCCAAAAGACTGAGTAGAAGTAATGAATAAGATTTTCATTTTCTTGCTAAGATATTGGAAAGAAAAACAAACAAGCAAACAAACAAACAAACAAAAAAAACCACCTAAAACTTAGCCCTCCATTATTCTTCTTAATGCCTCTAATTGTTAATGGGAGCATTAATTTTCTTCCATTACTGTTGATATCAACATTGTATGCTCAATGTTACAGTAACACTGTGCAATAGAAATGCATGTTCAGAAATCTGAATTCAGCTTTGGTGTCATATATTTATCATATTACATTGTAGGAAACATATAATGATGATTTTGCAGTCTTATTCTGGCTGCAGTGCAACAGATATGGGCATTTTAGCTGCCTCTTGTCTAGAAGAACTACAGGCAAACTATCTCTGTATAGCCTCAGGACTATGGGCTGTAACAGCTATATATCACATGGGGTGAGAATTTAAACATATCCTGGTATCAGTTGAATCAACTATCCTGTCATCATAGCTCAAGTTCTTTAGACATGTTTTTGCTTAGTCACCTACTACTTAGCATCTACAACTTGTTCTTAGGATCTACCAACATCCTTGTCTACATCCTTTGTAAGCCTCTAACCACTCAAGTGATGCATTAACCTCTTATAACAAATATGGCATTACCTGAATTATTTTATTTTACAGGTTATTTTACAGTTTATAATTCAGATCAAGCTGAAGCTTGGACACTTGAACACATGGCCATAAAACAGACACCTTCCTTCCTGATTTATGAGACACTATTTGAGTACCAACTCAATGGAAAATAAGATCTACATTACTCCATTCCAAATGTACATAGCTCTTTCAGGGATCTGAACCCCAGTTTCCCACATTTTGGATTAAAGTCCTAAATGATTCAGTTTTTTGGCAATTGGTCCTGACTAGACTACTTAAATAATTAAGTATTAATTGAACTGTTAAAAAGTCAGACTAATAATCCAGAGAGGTAGAAAAGAGCAAATTGACATGAAGGCCTTCTACTGTGTGACATCTGTGTGATAACATATACAAAGTGTGCTACCCAACAGCCTATTCCCCATTCTCAGGAGCAGGCTGCTTTACTTACTCCTAGGAATATGTTTATAGGTCAGTATCTAACATAGAAGAGAGTGTCTTTCTGGACAGAAAAGATAGCAACTGATGGGACAGCAATGGGAAAATTATTCATCCACCTTTTTTAGCCTTTTAGTCCTGTCTAGGTCCACTAGTTTTCTCCTGAGTGGAGTTTTGAATATAAGTTCTTAGAGGCTTAACTCATTTCACTTTATAAGCACCCTTAGTCCCTAGCTCAGGACTAAGCAGGAAAATGTTGGATATTCAGTATCTGAGTATTTTTGATGGCTTGTTCCTCTGTGTGTCTTCTAGATCTAACTTAGTTCTGCCAGGCCAGAATTGTCTTCACCATGGTTGTTAGGTCTAAGCCCTGATGATACGCCACGGAAAAGAGTGTTATTTTCCTTTTTTTCCTGCACAAAGATGGTGCCTGAGAAGGATTTTGAAGGGTGTCTGATGATTTTGTCCTTTAGAACCATTACACTTCTTCATCAAAGCCTCATGCCATTTAAAATTCCTGGGTCTCACTCGTCTCTGGGGTAATTCCACTAAAATTACTGATCCTGCAGTGAGAATAACTGCTTACATATTTTTGCCTTATGAGTTCAATGTTTAAAATGTCAAAGTTCTTCAGCTGGCCTAATACTGAACATGTTTTTCCCTGCTGGCAAATCTATCCTTCATTCATATAGTATTATACCATGAGCAATATATTCCCAGATGTATATTCAGCCAGTCAATAATAAGGTATAATAATCCTAATGGTTTTAAGCCACCTTGCAGACAAAGGTTCTAACGTGCTATGAAAAATGTAATAGATGGGTTGAAAGTAAATATGTGCCATAAGAACAAACAAACAACAAACCAACAGATATGTGGTTATATGAAAATCATATTTTTCTTTATAATGCCATAGCTTTAACACAAAGTATATTTCAGATCAATAGCAGAAAATTATGTCCAATTTCCTGTTCTGTTCCTCTTTCCCTGTGTTTCTGAATGTGTGTGCAGATGCTTTAGAGGTAATAGAGTATAAGAAAGTGAAAATTCAATTTATAAAGAGAAAAGTAATTACGTGAGTTAATAATTTTAAGATAGGAATGTAGACATCACTCTTTGTCACAAAATATCTCTAACAACATTTACCCTTCCCCGTAATCTACAATTATTGACCAGAATGTGCCAGAAAAACTAAGGGAAGTATTTAGAACCACGATCAGAACAATAATTTCTGACTGTTATTGGCTCTCTTTTTCCCTGCAAATGCAAAGAGAGTGCGAAAGTTTTCTGTCACATGATGTTCACTGTTAACATTCTACTAACATTAGTCATATAATAAACATACCTTTTTTTTCCATGAAAGTCCAATAGCAATATAGAACTTCTTGTTTATAAATCATGTCCACATGTTTAAAATCCACATTTCCAAACTTCAAAGCAAAATGGCCCTGCCATCCCCCTCAATATTTCTTTTGACTGGCATCCCACAGGTTGCAAAGGTCTATGCAGACACCTGCCCAGCTACAATTGTGATCATCTTGAATTAGGTAAAATAAAGTTGCCTTTATTTTGTGATCTTTTTTTTTTTTTGTCCTCGTATTGATGCAAATGAAATTACATCAGTGTTACTGAAGTCTCGTGAAATGCCTTGTGAAGTTTCAGAAGACCATTTTTACTTTTCTTTAACATACTCAAATGGACAGATTACAAATATTCATAAAGTGGTTTAGCCCAACATCCTCATTTTAGGATAGGATTTAAGAGTTGTATTTAAATTTAACAGGAATAAATGCTGAATTGCTCTAAGTCAGGAGAATCTTCTCTGCTATTGCACAGACATGATCATAATGTTACTCTAAAATGCTTTAGCGCCTTCCCCTGGCCCTAGATAAACTCTCCTCTCCTCCAAAGCCAAAGCAAAGGAAGAGGCTGAACTTATTTCATCAAGTTGCCTACTGTATCCATATCTGCAGCATTTCATACCTATGTAACAAACCTGCTGTGTGCTAGTCACACAGCAATATGTTCCCAGAGAATCATTTTGCAGCCTTTGAAGGCTCTAACATGTGATGACTAAAATTATAATTGTCTTCTTTAAATGGGACTTAAGTCCTGACATTCATGAGGCTCTGAGGATGTACTACATTGCTTATTCAGGATCTTATGCAAAAATTCTTCTCATTCTCATTCATTCTTGACCCTTTTTTTTTTTCTGTTTCAGGCTGTCTATGTCTATTTCTAACTTGTTATAACTAACTTCCCATAAGAGATGTGCCTCTTCTGCTCATTGATGATTTCTTGTGGAGTCCATTCAGGTAGCCTATATAATGTTATTGATAAAAAAATATGTATTTCTTTTTAAGAATCTATAAGATTGCAATCTTTCTTAAGGTGGATGACTCCAATTTCACTGTTGCTTGAACTATGAGGCTAGGTATATAAGGCAATATGATGATAAATCCTTTGGTCTTCATTCTTTTATTCATGTAGTCTCATAGGGATTCCTTAGTAATCTTGCTACATTACAGTTATTCGTGTCTTTTCCCACCTAGATGATGTAGGGGAATTTTTGTTTCATTCAATCAGTCTTGTCTATATATATATATCACATATGAACTTGCAAAATTAGATTAATTATAAGTCAAACAAGAACACATATTAAAATATACCATAATGTTTTCATTTCACTCTGGTTCATCTATACTACATCATAACTTAGAGAGTCAAGCTATCGCATTTGCCGGTAGCTCAGCATAAGTTTCTCAGATAAGACAAAAAAAGCATGTATTTGACTTCTGTCAAACTGTTCATGTTTATATGAGAAGTATGACTACAGGGCTAGTCAATCATCAGTAAAACTTTTCCATTCCTATTTACATTAAAATGTCAACTCCCATCTTTAGAAGGTCCATTAGAGAAGAGTTTTGTTATAGGCAGACTGGTCACTTCTCTGATACTACTACATCTTATATGTCGGTTTAAACAGATATCTTGCAGACTCCAAGCCTAAGTTTTAAGGTAACAAGGAGTGCCATAGCGTAAGTGATTATTTGTCATTTTTTATTGTTGATATTGTATGTCGCTGTCACACCTGTCTCAAACTTTAAACTGATTGTGGATATTTCACCTGAAATAAAGATAGGAAATGGAGAATAAGCTCACTGCCAAACATGTACAGGGCAAGCTACAGTCTGCTGATCATCCTTTCAATACATTCAAAATAAATTCTGGAAATATAGAATTAGGAAATATCTGCATATCTTAGCCTTTGCTCATCCACAGTACTAGAAACAGAGTAGACATCCAAATACCTTTAAATGTATATAATCCATGATTTGCTGTTTCAGCTTTATTCTCTCTTTTTTCCAAAAGAAAAACATTTCAGTAGTGGATGAACCTAGGGGTGTCTGTCACAAAACCCAAATGCTTTATGTGCTTAAAAATATGCAGCCAACTATGTTTTCATCAACAGAGAAAGGCAATCGAACATGTCGTTGAATGTGCCCATGTTGATGTTGCTGTGAAAGACAGCTTCTCTTGCAACCTTCTTACACCTATTTCTAGCTGCCCCACTTAAGTTTGCTGTGTGGTCTGCGCTGCTATGCATACAAAGATTATGCCTTTATATATTAATAAATTCACCTGCATTTACTTTGTCAAACATGTTCTATCTTTAATGTTCAAGCAGTCCTGAGAACAGAAAGTAGATTGAAGGACTTCTTGCTGCAGGAAAGCTGGGGAATGATCCCTCTTCCCTCACACCCTCCGAATGTCAGGAATGCAGAGTTCTCTGTTTCAGATTGACGAAGTTTAAAGGAAGGTTCAGTCAACCCTACATCTCACTGTAAAGGGCACATTTCTCAGAAAGACAGTCAGAAGTCTAGCATCCTTCATTTATTTGACAAATTTTTGGTAACTGTGATGTTTGAAAAAAGATGGATAGCAGCATCACAACACACTGAGAGAAGCAGCTGGCTGGTCTAACCTCTCCTATCATAAGAGGTGATTTAGAAGAGTTTGAGTTCCATCTGTGAGAAACAGTTTCAGACTTACCCTATCTTTGCTATTTTAAATATATTGGCTTAGACTTTCCAGAGCTCAGCACACTGAATGCGGTGAATTTTAGTCATGAGTGCCTCAGGATCCCTATGAATTGTATAGGAAGTGTATAGGTTTAAGATGCAAGATTTACACCATAGATAGAGAAACCATACGCAACTTTTTCTGATATGAAGTAGTAAATATACTTGTAACTTCTTTGAACATGCTGAATAATTAATTCTAATTTTGTAGCATTGTTATTTATGTGGAAATTGTCAAGATTACAAAAAAATCTCACATACAAGTGAGTTCTTGTACTACTTATCTTCCTGCATGTTTTATTAATAACAATCACAACTCTGTAAAAGTATTACTATTTTATGTTGTGCAGAAGGATAGTACATTTTTATGTAGTTTCCATAACAACCAGACTATAAGGTAATCTTAAATAATTTGCATTTCACTGCAGTGTACATTATGGATGCCTAACATTGTGTCAAAGAATAGATTCAAGAGAAGCACTTTATATTTTATTATTTTACCTACTAAGTGAACTGCACAGTCATAAAGAGATGTTATTTCTGTTAAATGGCATGTCTGAGAAATAAATAACTGTCTATTTACTTAAGCAGGCATGTAAGTTGCTTTCAGGAAATACAAGCATCTAAATATCTGCCATCAGGTGCGCTCAGACTGCCACCATGTTGGCAGAGCAGAGCATCATGGACATGTCGCAAGCAAATTTTAAGTTGTAACTTGGGTTTGTCTAGTGCTTTGGAATTTATTGTGTAGAAATCTCTTAATCATTTTGCTTCTGTATGTTTTTTAAACAACCCTTTGAAAAACTGTCACATAGTACTTATTGGATACTTGAACATGTATAACTTGCATTTATTTGATAGAAGGCGGCTTGTGTCTTGATTTCAGCTGAAATCAGTTATCTGTGGCCATCTATTCACTATCTGGTTATCTTTTATTAAAGTATCTCATTTTTTCTACAAGGGAGAAACATTCTTTCTAGTTTTGTTTTGGGCTTTTTTATGAATTGCTGTATCTCTTAAATCTGTGTCTATTTTTCTTAATCCACATTATTTTCTCCTTTCTATTATATTCTTACAACTGAGTTGGTTTTTGAACCTCTATAAATGCCTTTCATCATCTGAACTGAAGACAAATCTTTCCCTCTGTGCTATAATAAAATTAAAAAAAAAAAAATTACCAACATTAAGAAATGTTTTGCAAGGTACTTTCATCATGTTTATGAATGCAAAGAAGGTAATTGTACTACCTTCAGTCTGACACCTTCCCTCACACTCTCTATAACAGGCTTTCAACAATAAGATTTACCATGAGGCCAGCTGTGGAGCTATTGTTAACTGTACCAGCACGACTTTGGTTTGACTTTACTACCCTTACTCTAGCAGGCACATGTCATTACTGAAGACTTTTATAACTGTTAAAATTGTCACTCCATCTTTTTAGCCTGATGTAAAATAAATGTTACAGTTATGCATAGTTGCCACTATGCTAGAGCTGATAAAGTTGTAACTCTTGCTACTGATCAATACTAATTTTTTTTTTACATATATGAAAATTAATGCTATGTTAGACCTGCTTAGTGTGCTGGCTCCAGACTTTCCTGGACGCACAATATAATTCATAGAAAAGGCAGATGAATTACAAGTTCAGACTGGATGAGGCACTGTGTCTCAAAGTGACTGTTCCTAGAATGAGAGGCAGTTCCAAAATATCTCTTCATCATGGTTTTCTTAGTATGATGCAAAAGAAAAAACTTAAAACATAAACTTCCCTTTTCTCATGTTACCAAAAAAAAAATCATTTGTGGAGGGACAAATGAAAAGACGATGACATATTTAATATAGTAACTTTATTTTTGAAGTAATATCATAGAATCATAGAATCATAGAATCATAGAATGTTTTGGGTTGGAAGGGACCCCTAGAGGTCATCGAGTCCAACCCCCCTGCAGTCAGCAGGGACACTGCTAACTAGATCAGGCTGCTCAGAGCCCCATCCAACCTGGCCTTGAATGTTTCCAGGGATGGGGCCTCCACTACCTCTCTGGGCAACCTGTTCCAGTGTTTCACCACCCTCATTGTAAAGAATTTTTTCCTTATATCTAGCCTAAACCTACCCTGATTTAGTTTAAAACCATAACCCCTTGTCCTAACGCAGCTGGCCCTACTAAAAAGATTTTCCCCCTCTTTCCTATAGGCCCCCTTTAGGTACTGAAAGGCCGCAATCAGGTCTCCCCGCAGCCTTCTTTTCTCTAGACTGAACAAGCCCAACTCTCTCAGCCTGTCCTCATAGGAGAGGTGCTCCAGCCCTCGGATCATTTTAGTAGCCCTCTATATCTCTATAATTGCTCTGCAATGACCATAAGGAAAGAGTTAAAAACAGAAACAGAAAAGCAAATACCTGTTTCTAAATGGTACTTTCTCTCCACATCACTGACAACTGCCATGACATTAAAGAAAGTAATGATTTAATAAAGACCGTTCCATTTATTTAGCATCTTCTTCACTGGCTTTCAGAGCATTTCACAAAACCAAGCTGACTCTCCAGTCTGCCACCTTTGGGTTTGATGCTGACTTTTACATACATTAGCAACAGGCCCACGTTACAGTGATTGGCAATCTCCACACTGGTAGTTGTTGTATGAGATAGAAACTGCATCTGTTTACTTAAGTATTTATGGGGAAAAGTAATTTTAATAGGAGATTTCCATACAAATAAGAAAAAGATCAAATACTGGGGACTGCATTAGCATCAATAGTTCACATTATCCAAACATCAAGCAGCCCCGTGCTAGAGGAACCCAGCTGGTAGACTACAATGCAAAGCTATGACAAGCACTGGCAGTTACCTGGACAGTTCTTCCTCTGGGGCTGCGTCAGCCATGCTGGGAAGGGAATCTACATACAGTGCGAGTGTGGGTAACATCAGAATCATAGAATGATAGAATCATAGAATTGTTAAGGTTGGACAAGACTTCTAAGATTATCAATTCCAACTGTCAACTCAACACCACCATGCCCACTAAACCATCTCCTGAAGTGCCACATCTACACATTTTTTGAACACCTCCAGGGATGGTGACTCCACCACCTCTCTGGGAAGCCTGTTCCAATGCTTGGCCACTCTTTCAGTAAAGAAATTTATCCTAATATCCAATCTAAACCTTTCCTAGTGCAACTTCAGGCCATTTCCTCTCACCCTATCACTTGTTACGTGGGAGAAGAGACCAGCACCCACCTCACTACAACCTCCTTTTAGGTTATTGTAGAGAACGATAAGGCCTCCTCTCAGCCTTCTTTTCTCCAGGTTAAACAACCCCAGTTCCCTCAGCTGCTCCTCATAAGACTTGTGCTCTTCACCTTTCATGAGCTTCATTGCTCTTCTCTGGACATGCTCCAGCATGTTAATGTCCTTCTTGAACTGAGGGACCCAAAACTGAACACAGTGTTTGAGGTGCGGCCTCACCAGTGCCGAGTATAGGGGAAGGATGACTTCCCTATTCCTGCTGGCCATACTGTTGCTGACACAAGCCAGGATGCTGTTGGCCTTCTTGGCTACCTGCGCACACTGCTGCTGTCAACCAACACTCCCAGGTACTTCTCCACCGGGCAGCTTTCCAGCCACTCTTCCCCAAGCCTGTAGCGTTGCATGGAGTTGTTTGACCAAAGTGCAGGACCCCAGCACTTGGCCTTGTTAAACCTCATACATTTGGCCACAGCCAATTGATCTAGACTGTTCAGATTCCCCTGTAGAGCTTCCCTACCCTCAAGCAGATCAACACTCCTGCAAAATTTGGTGTCATCTGCAAACTCACTTAGAGTGTGCTGAATCCCCTCATCCAGATCATTGATAAAGATATTAAACAAGGTTAGTCCCAGAACCGAGCCCTGGGGAACACCGCTTGTGACCAGCTACCAACTGGATTTAACTCCATTCACCACAACTCTTTGGGTTCAGCCATCCAGCCAATTATTTACCCAGCAAAGAATATACCTGTTTAAGCCTTGAGCTGCCACCTTCTCTAGGAGAATGCTGTGGGAAATGTTGTCAAAGGCTTTACCACATCCACATCCTTTCCCTTGTACACTAAGCTGGTCACCTGGTCATAGAAGGAGATCAGGTTGGTCAAGCAGGACCTGCCTTTTGTAAAATCATGCTGTCTGGGCCTAATTCCCTAGTTGTCTTGCACATGCCTGGTGAACACATCAAGATGAAGCACTCCATAACCTTCCCCGGTATAGAGGTTCAGACTGACAGGTCTGTAGTTCCCTGGATCCTCCTTCCAGTCGTTCTTGTAGATGGGCATACATTGGCAAGCCTCCAGTCATCTGGGACCTTTCCTGTTAACCAGGACTGCTAATAAATGATGGAGAATGGCTTGGAAAGCTTCTGTTCCAGCTTCCTCAGTACTCTCAGGTGGATCCCTTCCAGCCCCATAGACTTGTGGGTGTCCAGGTGGCGCAGCAAGTCATTAAGTCCTTCCTCCTGGATTATGGGGGGTTTATTTCACTCTCCGCCCCTGTCTGCCAGCTTGGGGGGCTGAGTACCCTGGGGATAACTGGTCTGACTGTTAAAGACTGAGGCAAAGAAGGCCTTTTCCTCATCCTTGGTGGCAATGTTCCCCATCGCATCCAATAAAGGATGGAGATTCTCCTTGGCTCTTTTTTTGTTGTTAATGTATTTGCAAAAACATTTTTTGTTATCTCTTACAACAGAGGTCAGTTTGAATTCTAGCTGGGCTTTTGCCTTTCTAATTTTCTCTCTGCATTAGACTACACTGTGGCTGCTCTGCACCTTGTTCAAGCATCTGAATTTTAAGAGTCTAAAAACTAGCAAGTACAACTGAAATGCCTACTCCTGCCTTGCTTTTCATCTAATCAGAATGTTAATTTTAGAAGACTGGCTTATGTTTGTTATCAGCTTGAGAAAAATGCTGCCTTCATGTGTAGAAAACTATATTTATGGAGTAGATGAGTGCTATCCCCGGAGCAAGCATTATCTTCATGATAATAACATCAGTAATCAATGCTAAAGAGGAAAAAGGAACCTGCAGCTGTAGGGTGGAGAACTTGAGAGAAGGCAAATGGTGGGTGAGCGCCTGCTGCTGCTGCTGCTGCTCTCATTCGTGACTCTGATATTAAGAAGTAGATCAGAACCATGAATATTTAATACATCAAATTAACCTAATCTCAAAGTGCAATCATTTAGATTTATTTCAATTCATGGCAATAAGAGAAATAGCGTTATCATGGAATACACCATTAAAACTAACAAAGAACAAAACACTACAGGAGCACTATGAGGTGTATGAGAGGATGTATAGAATTTTCTTTCCGGTTTGAACCATAACAAGCAACTCACCTTTAGATGTACTGCATTCATTACATGAAAAACAAAGACAAAAATCTTCGACTGTAGCCTGTTAGCATGGAGGCTCAACAATGTAGCCTGGTTAATATGAATATTCTCTACTCAAAAGTCCTCTTACAGAAATCAGTTTACTAAAGGGAGAGGTTTTATAACTCCTTGGGAACAGTCACACTGCATCAGTGAGTCTGCCCATAGTACAAAACAGCGAGGGACAGGCCACCAACACATCGCCCTATATGTCCAAGTACAACTCACATGAGTAAGGGCTTGTCTGGTCAGCCGTCCATTAGACTTGCATGCTAATGGAATGATTGAAGTTCAGTATTTTAGTTGGTCTTTTCCCCCATCTGTACCTAAATACTAACTAGAGTAGTCTACTTTTCCTCTACATAAAAAATATTCAAACTGCATCAAATATTTTCATTTTAACATTGTCATAGCAATAAACCACATATTTTTGGAAGCCTTAAATATTGATAAAATTAGGCTTATTATTATTTTTCTTACTCCTGGTTTCTACTCTCAGAAATAAATTTTATTCTATTTAGTGATTTCTTTACCCAAATAATTGTTGCTGCCTCTTCAAATTCCCTACATCATTGAACCAATGGTGTTCTTTTTATTATTATTCTCCAGATGCATTTAGCCTGTACTTAGCTAATCAGGGAAGATTTTTTAAATATTTCAAATGAAAGTATTTTGCCTTTACGTTTACCTGTGCGGTTTTTGCCATAACTTACAGGTTTTATAGAATAAAGCAAGGAGATACAATATAGATAACATGTTTGGCAGGTGATAATGAAGAAAATGTGGCTGATTCTGATATAATCCAAATTATTAGAAACTTGCAGATAGAAGCACAAAGATGTTACTTCTGAACTCAGGCCATTAATGACTGTCTCACACCAAGATTTCAGCCACAGCTCCTGTATCACAGGTGCAGAAGCATGATCATAAAACTATAAAATCTATATAAGTTTGAGAGGCTTTCAGAATAACAAAGCATAATGCCTACAAGTCCTTTTGATTTTTAATTGTTGTTTGCATCCTCTAGGCAGTATTCATAAAGCTTATGAAGACGCCAGCTGAGATGAGACTAAATTCAAATTCTACCCTCTTATCTATCCTCTTTTATTCATCCAAATCTTATTGGTTTAAGTAGGAGCAGCACTCATGCATGTGTGTGAATGTCTGTGTGGATTAATATGAATGAAGAAAATTTTCATATGACAGGATTTCACCGTATTTTTCCCTCAGGATTTTTCAATTGGGCTCTACTGACTTTAATGGAACTTTGACCTCTGCAGTCATTACAGCTAATAAGAAAACAGTAGAGAGGTTCATTGATTCACATCTCAGAGGGGTACAGTCTCAGTTCTTATGCTGCTGCTGCAATGTATTTCTATGGGAATGCTTTTAGAAATGCTATCAGTAGAACTTAACAATCATTCTGAACTGTCATGTTCACTAAAGCTACAGAAAGCTTGACCTTTAATCAAGAAGAAGGAGCATCACAAAACATCACTTTATTGTAGAGATAATGTGCAATTCAGAGTACTGCATATTACAGCTTCAATTCTTTGATGATTATGAATCTTGTTTTTCACTCAGTTGCTTCCTGTTGTAATATTTTCTATTTTTAGTTGCTAATATATTACTAGCATATTTACAAAGCAAGATTTTTAATTTAAAGGATCATTAAAAAATATGTCTGTCTATAGAGGGGAATTTTTCAAGTATTCAATTTTAGTCCTCTTATCAGACTACTTACAGACAACTTTCGCCTTTTCTATATGGATCATCTAATCTGGTGGGTTTAGTTATCCCTTAATTTACAGAAAAGATATCTGCCAGTCCGTGTCCTCATTTTATGTTAATTCTCGGCTATCATTCATGTATCTTACCACTTGGAAGACTCCGATTCCATTTAGAAACACAATCATTTTAAGTTTTAACATGCATCTTACTTCTAGATACATGAGAAAAACCTAGGTGACAGGTAGGGCAAGGGACAGTCTGCCAGGAGAGTTTGAAATAAGCTTGGTCCCTTTCTCAATTATTGTTCTCCATTTCTTTTCTGTGACTGACCTTAGAGTAGTTCTGATCCTGTGTTTTCACACTCACTGATGACTACATGCATATATGCCTAGCATAGTAACAGCCACAGACAAAAATGCTAAGTTTTGATAAATGAGGAACATTATTTTAATTAGATATATAATTGCTCTTTCCACTTTAATTTATAGTAAGCTTGGGTTTAAATTTTTGCAGTTTCTGATGGAACAAAAGACAAGCTTTACTTGCTTTATGAATGAATTGAAAAATTGAATTCACTTTTAAACATATCTCTTCATGTCTATACATTGCTAAAGTCAATTTTTGGTCAAAATCTATTTTTAATTCTCAACTCTCTTGTTGCAGAAGATAAGCCAACATGATTAAGCCTTCTCTGAAAATGTTATTCTTTCCAGACATACCAAGGACACAAACATCTAACAGCGCAGCTACCAGTCATATGAAGTTCTGTCTGTTTAGTGTTCCACTGAGACTTGGACTGGTTCCATGCCACCCATGAGAAGAATCCAAGAAAGGTTTTCTGCATATGTTCCAGTAAGCTGTGTTCAGTTCAATATTTAAAATATGTGATTGTATGAGCAAAATCTGTACAGAAACTATTTAAGTGTTATTACCCTCTCCTTGGAGTTTTTCAGCATTACATCTAAAGATTACACGATGCTGTCTGGGTCCTGAGCTTACTGCTGGGGAGCAGCAGGAGTGGGCTGATCCACTGCGGGGAGCTGCAAGTTGGGAGCCACAAGGGAAGTGCAGGGATGGCAGGATACCATCCCACCATGGCAAACAAGTAAAGCAGAGCAGGACCAGTGGTGGCGATGGTGATCAGGGTCAGATGCAGACCAGGGATAGCCAGATGAGTCTGTAGAGATGAATCATGCCTGAAAGTCAAACCCACAAGATAAGGTTAGGATCAGCCAAATACAAGGCAAGGCACAGCATAACTGCATTCAAGTTCCAGTCCTTCACCTTGGTCTTTCCCAGACATTGCTGCAGATCTTCTGCGCCTGGTCTGCCTAGCTTATCCCTCAGATGCTGGCTCACTTTCCTCTTTTGCAAAGCAGCCTGTACCTGCTGCTGCCTTACAGAGATTTCATTTCAAAAAGTATGTTTTGCTAGGTTTGTTCATTATATAGTACTACCATTCCAAAGCATCAATATCCAAAAAAGAGATTAGGTACTAGGATACTCAGCCTGAGAGCAGAAAGAAGTTAGGTTTTTCTCCTTACAAATGTGGCCTCACACCAGGTGACAGTCTTATTTAGTCTCGCAGAAGTTCTCTCCATCTGTCTCCTACCTAATGAATCTTTAAACTCCTTTCTGTGAATCACTGAATGTTTAATTTAATTTTAGTATACACATTTCACCCTCAACTGCTGAAAATTTAATACAGGAATTGTCCTCCTAACAAGAACTGCAATGCATGAATCCTGCTTTCTGTCTCTGGAGTCCTCAAGGTGAGTGCTTTAACCTCAAGGCAACCCCGTGATAGGAACATTTTGTGGTTTGCTGGATGGTACAAGTTTGAATTTCCTTATGAAGTAAATGGAATTAAAATTATATAAATCAATTCCTGAGTGAGTGCTCTAGTTTAGGCTATTACATGAAATGGAGTTGCTATCACCACCTCTGGAGATGTTTTAAAAGAATGTTCTGTCCACAATTGCTCTTTGGTGAAAGGCTAATTCTGCCCTGTACTCTAAGAGTGGTTTAAGGATTTCTATGAACCGGAGATCCTGAGAGGTTTTTGGTGGACGTAAACCAAGGTTTTGTTAGTAGATGTACAAGCAAATGCATTACCTCTCGGTACAGTCCACCTCGGAGAAGTGTAAAGTAGAGAAAAGGATTTTTAGGGACAAGAAAAGAGCATAACCCAAGGAAATTAAGATCTGAAGGAACAGTGTCTGTCTCAGTTCCTTTTTGATTTTTCCCTTGGGCTTGCTGATGATTCCTGTGACTGCTGTTGCTTTTCCTTCCCCTGCCTCATGCTACTGTTAAGAAAAGGAAGGATATCACATGTAATAACCAGGGTCTGGTCTATGCAGTGTCTCCTATCCCAAACAGTTAGAAACAGATATTATCCAATCCAGTGTGGTGCCAATGACACATGAGAAAAGCTACTGCATTTGGTTGTCATGAGCAGGAAAGAAGCTTTAAACTGCTTGATCCAATCCCATTCTGAATGTTGCAAGTCAGACTAGATGTCATAGGCATTTTCTTCAAAAGTGGTACTGCTTAACACATCTATTTTTTCAAAGTTTTCGCTATATCCAGTAGATTTATTCTGAAGGCTTTTCTTAAGGAAGATAAGAAAGGTTTGGTTAGCTGATGGCCTGTGCATCAGTCTTTGGGCAACATTACAAAGAAACAAGAAAATGCCCAACTTCCAGGCAGCTTCACATTTCGTCTATCTTACCTCCCTCTCTCAGAAGTTATTATCAGGTGGGAATGAAGATTGCAGCTCTCTTACCATCCGTATTAGCCCTTAGGATGATGATGAATCATAGCTTCCACAACCTTTACCAGTTAAGGCCCTCAAGGAAACAACATAGTTTCTAATTTTGGATTAGTTACACTGATTGGAAAATGTTTTTTAATGAAGATGTGTTCATTAAATTAAACTGCATTTTAAGTCCACAAAGAAAAAAGTTTTCTGAGTACCTGTTCTAGTTTTCAAAAGCCATGAAAAATATAAACAAACAACCTTGCGTCACTTGTTCTTGCTGTATTTTGGTGTATGAAATTCTTTTGCTCTTTCTCCGCTTTGACTATTACACCAATTTATGATCTCATTTCAATTTTATTTCTTTCACCTACACTAAAAGAAAGTTTTTCAATTCAGTACTTTCAGTTGTTGATATATTTATTCTCTTTCCCAGCAATACTTCATTTTAAAAGGACAATATAGTATAATTCTCCTCTTAATATTCTGTAGAAAATAAACCTGCAAAATAAATAAAAGCGTAACATATGTATGGGTAAACTTAGGTTATTGCAAACTTGTCTTATTGGACTTTAGGAATATTTACAATTATATTTCTAAATATGATGCTGAGAATAATATCTCATGTTCCATTTTTTATTAATGAAATGTTCATTTTCATTAACTTATATTTCAATAACAGATATTGAAAGTGTTGAAGAGAAGAATTAGACTTTATTTTGCAAATCAGATGTATTTAAATAATTTTTTTTCACAGTCTAGAAATCCATCTTGGTTTGGCATTCTGCATTTTTTTTAATATTACATAAAATCTGAAAGACATGAGTGTTATTAAATTGTTGTAAGTAGTAAAACATATATGAGGAACCTTTAATGACAATGCAAGGATGACGAAAACCTATATGTTGTACTATGGCAATTACTTGGAGTTGATTGGGCAGAAATATTCCCTTCTATTGTTAAATGATGTGGAGATACATTTTGGGATGTTACAAAAAACAGGTTTGTATCTCAGTTAGGATACTGAAGTGACCAAAGCTAACAAAGAGGCATCTTTGATACTCTGCCTCAAAGTGAAAATACTTGAAAGATTCCGAAAATACTAAAAATGTTGTTGTTATTCTAAATTATTATTTTTTGGTGTGTGCTTTACCTCTCTAACATCTTTATTCAAATGTAAGAAAACATATGGGACTCAGAAGTATTTTACTTAGTACTCACGTCATGATTCTATTTAACGAGTTAAACCTCTGTTTACTCTCTGTGTTTTAATCACATTCTGAAGTGATTAAAACAGTGTAAGTTTCTTTTTGTTGATAATATGTAATGACCTATTAAATCCATTCTAGATATAACTTTTTTTAACTGCATGAATGAGGAAATGTTTTTCATATAGGCATGGACCCAAGTGATCCAGTTGAAAAAAATTAATACAAACACAAACAATATTGAGAATACTCTGTAAGCACACACAAAAGTTTATGCTTTAAGAGAATATTGCGATTAAAAGTCAAACACTCAAAAGTTAAGAAAAGTCAAGTCTTTGTGTGTGATGCATACTGACTACAATCAGGTCACCTCCTGTCTTCTTTTTACTAAAAATAAAGAGACCGAGCTCACTTGGTCACATAATATTCATCATGTTTCTTTGTTCTTTAATCATTCTCAGAACTTCTTTCTCCACCCTTCTGTTTCTGCAACTTCTTTCTCACATTGAATTGGACAAAATATTGCAATGTTACGCACATAGCCCTCCTCCTATTTAAGAATACCTTGTTTAAATAGTCCATTGTTGGAAGGGGAAGCCGGCGTGGAGTAACGATGGAATCTCAATGTGAGTATGGTCGTTATCCTTTATTGCGCAGCTAACAAAAGTATATATAGGCAGAAAACAATAACATACACACATGTCACACTGTGATTGGTAGAACACTGTTATAAACACACTACATCGCTACTGTGACTGGGATGGATCATCTGTCAGGCGGAGGGGCTTCACCTTCTCTTCCGGTCATAGGTCCACCCACATCCGCTTAGAAGCAGGGGCTGTCGAACGGGACTAAATCATGCCCATTCTCACTCAGCCATCCCTCCACAGTCCATGGCTGTGTTGGCCCTTTTAGCTTTATGCTTAAACTGCAGTTTAGACTAATACAGCATAAATTAGACCTGTTGCCAAAGAAGTTCTTCCTAGAGATTTCTGCTCGCACCATCTCGCTTTTGTTGGCATAAATGTTTGGGCAGCTATGTAATGAATTTTGTTAGTGGAATAATCCCAGAAAAACCAAATAATTTGTTCTAAAGTCCACAATTGGCTTAAAGTGTCTGTTTCCCAGAAAAGCTACTGTGTGGTTCTGCAGATCCTTGCTTAGGCAGAAGAATGGATAAATATAGGCAGCCAGCCAGTGGCAGGAAGGAGGGCTGAAAACAACATCAGCTTCTGTTGACTTAAGCTGATTTTAAAAGTAGTAGGTTTAGGCTGAGGTTTTTCAAGATATCTGAACCAATCTAATAGCTGGCTTCTGCCAGAAGGGATTGTTTCTCCTCTTTTCCTGCCTGGCGAATCCTTTGCTGAGCTTTTCAGGTCACTAAACCAGAAAAAAAATATTCTGAGGGGGTCGGATTACTTTTGTGCCCCCTTAGTGCATGACCTCACTGAGCAGGTAAGCACAGTCCAGGCAGTGGGAAGGAAGTGGCAGGGCTGTGCAGATGGGGGCATGGGCTCCTCGGGCCTCTTCTAGCAACATGTGCATTTGCATAACAGCAGCCTTCTCAGGAAACCTCACCCTTACTGCTGTGCTGCTGATTAACGTACATGACTGTTTTTCAGAACCCAGCCCTCAGAGGGTTTTCCAGAGTCAATACTTCTCAAAATAAACCATGTTTATCCCAGAAGATATCCTAATCCTTTCCCATGGGACAGCAATACAGTAACAGCACAAGCCAGAACAGAAGACTCTAAAGTGCTAAAAATATATCTGCATGGATATGATGCTGTTTAACTCAACAAAGACATCTTCATTTAAGGACAAGAAAAATGTATCATTTTCCTGTTTTCAGCTTACTGAGTCAAACCCTGTACATCACCGGGACCTGTCCACTCAATGATTTATCTCCTCTTGCAATTTCATGGGTACTTTTTTTTATGGCACTATCAGCTGCCTGAAAAAAAATATCAATAGTGTAGACCCAGATTCTTGATTGACGGCAGTGGAACACAAGTGAGCATTTCCCATCCAAAAGGAAGGCTGGAGTACAGCTTTACCAGACAACTTCCAACATAAGAGTCTTCCATAGGAATCTGTAAAACCTGAAATATTTCCACACAAAACCACCCTTGTTTTAAAACTGGTCTGCCCAAATCATCCTGGTGTTTTACCTTTTTGATGATCTGTCCAGGTCTTCAGCTCAGAGGTAAGCAGCCTAGAAAAGCATTCTAAATACAGGCAATTGACAGCTTTTGCACTCACAAGCCATTCTGGAGGGGGATACTTCATCGCAAAACATTCCAAACTACTGAAATCCACTATTAGAAAAAAGTTTCTTTGCTCTTCTAAGCTTCAATTTTGAGATTTCCCAGCTGGCTAATTAATATGTGCTATGTCTACTTCAGTCAAAACAGAAAATGTAGCAGTACTACTCAGAGCAATTTTATTTCCCTTTTCAGGAAAATACTTACAGCTACCACTGTTAGCATTATTTTTTCATACAATACTTGGTTTGTGGTTTCTTTTTCTTTCATGACGCACAGTTTTTAAATACTCTTCACTGAATTTGAAAATTACTGTTGGACAGATCTTTCTACAATATCAGTCTCCCTCATCTTGTGATTATACAGGTGTTATTCACATTAAAGAATGTTTATTTCTTACTCAAATGCTCAGCAACTTCACTGGGGAAAAGATATTTGCACATGACTAGAAAATATCAGGCACCTCTGTATTTTCGCTCTGACAGATTCAGTCTACCTGCCTGTGTCATGCTAATATGATACAAATAATATTTATTAGACCTTCTGAATCAGGGGAAACACCATCTGTCTTGTTAGATACAGCTTTCTATGAAAAAATATGCAATGAATAATTTGTGGAGATCGTATTCTTCGTGACTTAGCTAAATAAGGAACTCTGTGTTTTCTTCTCACAATTTATAATGAGAACAAAAAGCTCAAACTGTTGAAAAAAGACATTTATGTTTTTAAATGTACTACTTCAGCAATTTCTAGGGAGTATAAGTGTGAATAAATGCAATAATTTAAATTCACGGTGTTTACTATGTCATAATAACACTGACATTGAATGAATCTGGTAGGAGAGACAAAGGAAATAAATTGCTGAAAAGTGCAGTTAGAAATGTGGCATAGTGTTTAGAATTATAAGCAAAAAAAATCAGTTTGATGATGAACACAGTGATTTTGTTTGTGACACTATTTAACTTCAGAATAGATTATAGCATACTTGCAATTATGCCATATTTATGAGATTAATTTCTAAGATCCAGTGCCTTTGACTTGTGCAATGAACTGCATGACGTCCATGCACAGTTGATGGAAGGCTTGTTTTGCACAATAGGCATGCATTCCTTAATATTGATCTGATACTAAAAGAGAATTAGTCAATTCAAAGACATGTTGTCAACCCTTCACTTTTCAATTTAAGTCTTCCCTTATTGGCACAAATATCAGTTCAGTATAAGATTTAACTTAAAAAGTTATTTTGAATTGCATTTTTCAAGTCATGAGCTTTCACTTTTCTTTCTTCACTTCCTAAAACTGACAAGTATAATTTGTCTGCAGAAGAAATGAAATCATGTATTTAATATGGTATCGATCTATTATTTGTACAGGCAAGAAGATTGCAAGAATTGTTTCTGTTAAGATTCTGCTTTTATTTCAGAAGCTCAGTAAGTTTTAGAATTCTCAGCTTATAAATATACAAAATTTCATGTGTATGTCTGTGTTTCAGCTGGGGGAATCCATAAGGAAGGAAAAAAGTAGTAAATCTGAACAGATACCAGCTCTATGACATTCAGAAATACTTGCTGATTGAATTAATAAATAACGCTTCATGGAATGTGCTAAGATAAAGACCATGATTTCAGAACAATAGTTTAACTGGGAAAAACAAAGAAGCAGACTGAGGGAAGTATGTTTCTACATTAAGTGGATTATTCTGAGTAAGGCTATTCAGAATTTTCTTGAAAAAACCTTATTTTCCTCAGGGGCAGATATTTTTGGTGAAAGTTATTCATTTTCTTCAAGTTTTCATCATGATGTTCTTTTTGGTACATAACTTTAACTAGTAGTAACAAGCATAGAAATTCCTCAACATAAAAGGTTTGCCCTGGATTTTGCTTTTTTCATTCCAGAGAAAAATTAAAGAATTTTAAAATCTCAAAAGCTATTATAGAGTCATTCCTATAGAGATTTAATTTTTAATAGTTACCCCTGAATATATCTAAATAGTAGATTTCACTATGAAATTGAACTTCATCAGAGAAGGGACCCTAAAAACATGGGAATTAAATGCAGGGGTACAAAAGTCAAGCTGGTATAGGCCAATTTCTTTTCAGTGCTTTGAATGGTAAAAGAAATTATTTGCAGTAGTTTTGTAATGGAATAAAAAATTACCAGGACTTTGGGATCTACTAATCTGAAGCAATGAAAGGCAAAACAGAAGTTTTAATGCATAACAGAAGAACAGTTTAATACAACTTTTTTATTGTGAGTTACAAACCTTCCACTCTGGAGCCCTGCAGGAAGATAAATTGCAATAATGACAATAAATGCTGGAAAATAATTTTGACTGTCTGTAGTTCTGCCCAGCCTTGGGCAAGACATTTTATCTTTCATTATTTGTAAATGCAGACCTGTGAGACAAACGAGTGGTATCACACACAGGTTATGTTCCTTAAGAAGTGTTCAAGGTGGTGTTATACATAATAAGTAGGGTATTTTTCAGTGCATACTTAACAATAGAAATAAATATTTTTATCTCTCATTGCTTACATAGATAAGATTTAATGAGAAAGAGTAATAATAACACAGTAAAATACATAAATATATACAAATGGAATGTGTCTTCTGCCATGGTTCAGCTCCAGTTGGCAACCAAGAGCCACACAGACACTTGCTCACTCCCCCCCGCCCCTCAGTGGGATGGGGGAGAGAATCAGAAGAGGAAAGGCAAGAAAACTCATAGATTGAGATAAGAACAGTTTAATAATTAAATGATGATGATGATGATGATGATAAAAAGGAAAACAGCCAGAGAGAGAGAGAGAAACAAAACCCAGGAAAAACAAGCGGTGCCACTGCTCACCACCCACCGATCAAAGCCTAGCCCATCCCTGAGCAGTGATAACTGCTCCCAGTTTATACACTGAGCATGATGTCATATGGTACGGAATACCCCTTTGGCCAGTTGGGGTCAGCTGTCCTGGCTGTGCCCCCTCCCACCTTCTTGTGCAAGTGGCAGAGCAGGGGAAGCTGAAATGTCCTTGACTAGTGTAAGCACTACCCAGCAACAACTAAACCACCAGTGAGCTATCAACATTATTCTCATACTAAATCCAAAACACAGCACTATGCCAACTACTAAGATTAACTCTATCCCATCCAAAACCAGGACATCTCCCAGTCCTTGCATTGCAAAAGCTCCCAATGAAATGGGCAAAGACTGAGCAATAACTCTTGAGGTTGATTCCAATATCCAACGTTTATTTGAATAGGGCTGAAGTGTATAGAAGAAAACTACTGAAAAATATCGGGGTAGATTGTCCATTTTTATAGGCCCCTGGTGAGAATTTTTCAGTCCATGGGTAGTGACTTTAAACTACATCTAAAGTTTTTATGTGTTATAGTCTTTTAAAATGTATTTCGGTTCACAACAGGCTGCAGCATTTTATAGGTATTGGTATATTACTATACAACATCACACGTTTTTGTCAGCTATTCACACGGATGTCTCATTAACGTTGTGTAACCGTTTTAGTTAAATGGAGGTGAAAAATGTATTCACTTCCGTTCTGCTCCTTAAATTTAACATTTGATTAACTCAGACGGTTAGTAAGTTCACATCTCCCAGTGCCCTTGGGAGACTTTAGAGTGTTTATATTTACACTTGATGTTCTATCATCCTTTCCACATTATTTCTCTGTGTTTGTTTCCAATGCTGTAAGCTTAACAGGCTGCAAATTTGAAAAATGACATGTCCCAAGAGCTAAGTGAGGACTCAGTTCAAATTTGTCCACATCAAAGTCTTTAAGTAGAAAGCAGCTTGATCTACATACAGTTTTCTCTTTTAGATTACACTCCAGTGACATGTTTTGGTTGTGACTGACTTGCACTAAGGATTACAGAGCTGTAAAAAGTGTTGATTAAATAATTTAATGACAAAGTCAAAACTTTCATATATGAGGATGAATAAGCACCTCACTGGCTGCTTTTGTCTATAGTTTTACCCACAATGGCTTTTTGATAATTGCTATTTGACTATACAACTAATGTTCTTGGATATTTCAGTATGAAATGTCTCCATAAATGACTATTTATAATGAGCAAAAATAAGAGCTGTTCTGCTGCAAATTTTTGTGATTAAGTAAATAATATGTCTTGCAAAATTGAATTTACAGCAACAACACTGGAAATTCTTTAATTACATTGAATTTTCGCATGAATTTTTTTTGTAGCTGCAGTCAAGCTATATGATAAATAACAAGTATATCTAGCCAACAGCACAAATTCTGTGAGCTAATCTCAGGACTTTAGTGAAAGGGATGGGCTTTTTGCTTGATCGCACTGACAGGTTAAATAGTTTCCTTGGGGTACAGAGAGTTTGAGATTGCTAAAGGCTCCTTCAACTACTGATAACTGAGCATTTGATGATACATTTTTTTTCCTTGAATTGTAAGAGGATTTATAACAAGGGAATAAATGACTGTGTGTGACGTTTAGACATGTACATTGAGCAACCAGTGACTGAAAGTAACGTTACACAGAAGATGACTAATACGTCTTAACTGTACTGTAATAACCAAAACACAATAAAAACACTCCCTTCCCTGCTGATTTTTTTCCTGTCATCTGGTAAAAAGCAGAGCAGTGCAGCAACATATAGCTCTGCCTTCTGACCTTACTTTGCAGTAAGAACCATTCAACTAGGATGATAATGATAGCATAGGTACAGAAGAGGAAAATAGGGAAAAATCATAAAGCAAAGGTAGCAAATGTCAAAGTGACAAGGCTTTTATGTATCACAAAGCCCACAGAGGAAAAATGTCTTGTCTTACTAAATCTGCCTCTTTCACTACAGCATATATCTCTAAAGAGCATTGACTGCTGCTGCACACTGGACTAGCAAAGGAACTCAACTGTAACTGTACCATGTAACTGAAATTGCTCATTGCAAATGAAAATGACTTTCGGTCAGAAAGAGTGATAGGTGTGCTATCAAACAATCTAATAAAATCTATTCCTTTCCTTCACCAGCCAAGGTTTTCTGGGAAGTAGCTTCATAGAAGCAAACACAGTCCCGTCTCTCATATTCAGCTAAGAAATCAATTATAGCTACTCATTAAGCAAAACATGCTGTATTTTAAGATGCTCTGTCAGAAACAAGGAAGTAATATAATTTGATTTCCAAAAATAAAATGCATGAGAAACAAGTGCAGTTGAAGTAGCGGTACAGTACACTATTGTATAAAAGCCTCATAATGCAATTTGACCCTGATGTATCCTACACCACCAACTTAGTTTCAGATTTTAAAACTTCACAGTTACACAAATATGGATGATGTTAAATAACATCAGACATAGCATTTCCTGTTGTGGATTTTTGTTGGAAAACTAACTTTACAGCAAGTATTCTCCACATTCGTCTAAAGGCTACTTTTGTGCTTTGGGAAATATTTTGTTACATTATTTCATCACCAGTATTCTCAATCTGAGTATCTTCAAAATGTGAGCATGAGATATATTTCATGAAAACTAGCTCAACAACAGCATAAACAATATCTGAAAATTGCAAAGAACATTTATTTTTCAATCTAAGACCCACCAAAAAGTGATGTGTACTCAAATATACAACCCTTCTGGAAACCTCTCATTCACATTGAAGCAAAAAATACCAAACCAATTTCAGCCTTTCAGTTTGCCTGGATTTTTTTCTAAATGGAAATTAAGTATATATGTACATTTTCCCATAAAGCTATGGTTCCCCAGCTCTGAATATTCTGTACTCATTTATACATGTGAACATAGGTATAAATTATATCTACTTCCAGCATGAGGGTTTTTTTTTTTTTAATCACAATATGCACTTTGATGGAAAAAAAAAGAAAGAAAAGCCTATAGATATCATACTAGAGAGGAACTAGAAACTCGTGTTCTTTGAGCATCTATTTATGAGAAAGGATAAAGGAACCTCTTAGATGGCCCTGCCAATGCAATGCTTGGGAATATTTTATTGGTAGCTGAATAGTTGACATGGCATAAAACACACTCTATGTTTTATAAAGGAATCCAGCCAAACAGTGTATTCATTTTCTCTTCCCAAAGAAGCACAGTAACTAACTGAGTCACCTTTTCCATCAGGGGTTAGAGAAGTAGTGAAGAATGCCTAAAATGAGACCTTAAGTAAAGGGAGACAAACTTGGCCTTAACCACTGTGAGTCCTCTTTGTGGTCAGGTTCCTTCTTTTGCTTTTACTATAAACCTGCTTTGCACTCAGCATTACAGGGTTCAGAAGCAGTCTTTTATTTAGAAAACACAACAGAAATTCCTCAAATGGTTTTGCCTCTCTTCCAGTCATCACATAGTTTCTGTTCAACTTTCCCTTCCCAAAAGAATCTTCACTGTTGGCTGACTGTGGCAATTTAAATAATCTTGAAAGGTAACCATTAGTTAAGCAAGATCTCTGGTTTTAACAGGAGATACAGAAAATTCTTACAATTTACAAACTACAAGAACTGATCAAGAATCAGAATTTAATTTCCAAGGAATGTCAATATTTGACTTTAGAACCATCCAAGCATGTATTTTAGAACCAAAGAGATGCTTAAAACAGTGCATGAATAGGTATCTTTCTTTACAATGTGGACACTTTTCTTTTGTACAAAAGTAAAACCAAAGTGAATTTCAATGCCACTATCATAAGAGAATATGGACATAGCCTTGAAAACATACAGACTTCTCTAATTAAAATAACACTGATATATACCAGTACAAAATATTTTAAAGAAAAGCATTTAAAAAAATGGAGAAAGTCTATCATTTTGAGAATTAATTTCCGTAGTTGGACTGATATACCACCACTTGCTAACACTTTGAGCAAGTTTCCATAGCTCTCTTTCAAAATTTAATTTTCATGAAAAAAAAGAATTATTCTCAATAGACTTTCAACACATTATCAAATATGATTATTCCTAGTTAGTGAGACCCACAATTCGAGGAAAAATTCTGCAATGTATTTTTACATTATCAGTCAAATGCTTTGTATTTTTGACAACTCTCCTTCCTGACTATTCACTGACAGAAATTAATAACTCAGGCAGTGCATACTTTTATTTTCAAGAAAGCACTGCATTTCAAGCTTTACCTTGCAAGATGCTCTTTTACTACCAGTTGACTCCATGAGATTTCCTCTAGTCACAACCTCCTTTCTGAAGTAGGGAAAAGGTCCCAACCCCTTATGTAGTCCAATTATCTGGAAAGTTATTGTCTGCCTTTCACATCTAGTGATTTCTGTAAAAAAATGAAAGCATCTTAGAGACGTTTTTTTCAATGGCTGTAGCCAAGTATAGCTATTTTGCCAGATATCTTTTACAGTCATTGGAAGCATTGTGGGGTTTGTGGGTTTTCTGAGAGGGAGAATGATTCTGGGAAACCTTAATTCAGGTGCTCCAATAAGAACCTCTTTTTTCCTCTCTGTTGACTACAGAAAAGCCTAAAGACATTTACAGTTCAAAAGTGCTTCACAAAAAGTGCCTATCACTACAAAGTACAAAATCTGACACTAATTTTCTTCATGTTTATTTATTCATTTTGATGCAAATGGGGAAAAAAATTATAAGCATGTTTTGCTTTAACAAAGTTCTTAAACCCCTGTATAACTTCACTCTGACTTAAGCAGAAAAAAAAGTTTAGGTTACAGTCTAGTTTTTTACTGAACTACAACGTGTTTGAACTGCAATATGTAAAAATATGTACTGGCATATTTTCAGTCCATGCACTGCCAAAACAGCTGTAAACTAGACTAGATATAAAGAAAGATACAGTACTAGAGACATCAGCTGAAGCTTGTATTCAAATCCTGTTTAAAAGCAAGATGATTGCCAGCTAGGGAAGGCACCCCACTGGACCTGGTTTTTGTGAACAAAGAAGGACTTGTGGGAGACATGATGGTTGGAGGCCGTCTTGAGCACTGTAATAATGAAATGATAGAGTTTTTGATTCTCAGAGAAGTAAGGAGGGGGTCAGCAGAACTTCCACCTTAGACTTCCAGAGGGCAGACTTTGGCCTGGTTGACAGACTCCCTTGGGAAGCAGTCCTGAAGAGCAAAGGAGTCCAGGAAGGCTGGACATTCTTCAAGAAGGAACTCATAAAGATGCAGGAGCAGGCCATCCCCATGTGCCAAAAGACAAGCCAGTGGGGAAGAAGCTTATGATCTTTGGAAAAAGAGGCAGGACCAGGGAAGTCATCTTTCCTTTGTACTTGGCACTGGTGAGACCACACCTCGAATACTGTGTTCAGTTTTGAGCTCCTCACTACAAGAGGTTTTGGTTCTGGAGAACATCCAAAGAGTAACAAAGCCAGTGAAGGGTCAAGAGCACAAGTCTTATGAGGAGCAGCTGAGGGAACTGGGGTTGTTTAGCCTGGAAGGGAGGAGACTGAGGGGAGACCTTATCGCCCTCGACAACTGCCTGAAAGGAGGGTGTAGTGAGGTGGGGTCGGTCTCTTCTCCCAAGTAACAAGTGATAGGACAAGAGGAAATGGCCTCAAGTTGCACCAGGAGAGGTTTACAGGAGGTTTACATTGGATCTTAGGCAAGATTTCTTCATAGAAATGGTTGTCAGAGATTGGAACAGGCTGCCCAGAGAAGTGATCGAGTCCCCATCCCTGGAGGTATTTAAAACATGGGTAGATGTGCTTAGGGACGTGGTTTAGTGGTGGACTTAGTACTAGGTTAACGGTTGGACTAGATGATTTTAAGTTCCTTTCCAACCTAAATGATTCTACAGATCTATGATTCTATAGTCTAAGCTAAAAAGCATAATTTGTCTTCAGTTCTGAATTTTCATATCTGCTCTCCTCATCAAGCCCAAGCAGCTCAGGGTTCAAGTTTAAGAGAAACAACCCCACTGCCAGATTCTTAGATTTAGAGGCAGTTTCCCTAACTTTTAACACCTCTCCTGAGTTTCCATCTTCAGTTCAGAGATGCTCATTAGAGTAAATGGCCAATTTAGAAGATCAAGGGACAAATTCACATGAATGTTAACAGGAGCAACTCCATTGACTTTAATGAATTCAAACTTACTTATGCCAGACATGTATTTGGCTCATGAGTCTAATAGAAACAGTAAAATATATTATTTAAAAAAAAAAAATAGCTTGATGTCCTGGTGTTATCACTTGGTTTTAATTAAGGAGAGGACTTTATAACTCTTCCACTGTGTGACACATTTAACAGCTACTTTGTAGCTGACCGTGTCTCGTTTTAAAACTTTCATGATCCTTTATTCTTTATTTTTAAGTGTATTAAGTAAACAGAATGGTAAGAGATGGAACACCAGTCATCTTGTATTTGCTATTTTACTTCAGTCTATGTACCAGGAGCTACTGGAGTTCGTCTACAGCCATTCCTTCATCCTTTTCTCTGAAATTAGCACTGTTTTCTATTTCTACTTCACCTTCTGGCTAGCAGCCATGGTCTAAAAATGTTTATTGCCACAATCAAGAGTCATTTCCATGCTCCAGAGGTAAATCTTTGATGAAGACAGTGTGGGTCTGGAAAGCTACAGCATTGTCCTGAAAATGCTGTGTCACTGTGACAGCTATGCCTGGGGGTACCCAAGCACCCCTGCCACACACCCTCTCCCCTGACTTTCTGAACACAACCAAACTTTACCCTGCAGTAGCTGAATTTCAGTTAGCGACAGAGTTAGCCAGGTTAAGGTTAATCCAAACATTTATAACATTATTAAAGCTGTGGACATGTCTGAAATTTAGCAGAGTAGAAAACATGCTAGAGACACCTAGGACAACAAAATAAAATAGTCCTAAATTATCCCACGTTGTTAACACCTTTGATATCCATGAGAGATAAGTGCCTGATAGCTGCCTGTCTTAGGGGCATCTGTGGTATAAAAAATGTTGGATTAAAAAAAGTTTTACTAAGTAATTGGTGTTAAATATGTTAAAAAGAAATAAAGTTGGTAATTGAAATAATTTTTAAAAACTATTGTATTATCACTTAGTAATAAACATATGCAACTTTATTAGTAATAAAGTTCATCATTTTAGTGGTTAATTACACTCTTTATCAGTATATATTTGTGTACATATCAATATACCCTGCCAATATCGGATGCCAGGGGCCCACCAAAGCCACTCTATCACTCCCCTCTTTAACCGGACAGCGGGGAGAAAAGTAAATCAAAAGGCTCGTGGGTCGAGATAAGGACAGGGAGAGATCATTTGTCAGTTACCATCATGGGCAAAACAGACTCAACTTGATAAAATTAATTTAATTTATTATCGATCAAAATCAGAGAAGCAGAGGATAAAAACTGCTGAATCTTAAAACACCTTCCCCCACCCCTTCTTTCTTCCTGGGCTCAACTTCACTCCCAGTTTCTCTACCTACTCCCCCCAGCGGCACAGGGGGATGGGAATGGGGGTTGGGGTCAGTTCATCACATGTTGTCTCTGCCGTTTCTTCTTCCTAGGGAGAGGACTCTTCCCCTGCTCCATCATGGGGTCCCTCTCACGGGAGACAGTCCTCCACAAACTTCTCCAGTGTGAGTCCTTCCCATGGGCTACAGTTCTTCACGAACTGCTCCAGCATGGCTCCATAATTTCCGTGGGGTGCAGTCCCTCAGGAGCAGATTGCTCCAGTGTGGGTCCCCTGCGGCAAACCTGCTTTGGTGTGGGCTCCTCCCCCCATGGGTCCACAATGGCTTGCCAGGAACCTGATCTGGCACAGGCTTCCCACGGGGTCACAACCTCCTTCGGGCATCCACCTGCTCCACCGTGGACCTCCACGGGCTGCAGGGGGACAGCCTGCCTCACCATGGTCTTCACCACGGGCAGGGATTGCTCTGGCACTTGGAGCACCTCTTCCCCTTCCTTCTTCACTGGCCTTGGTGTCTGCAGGGCTGTTTTCTCTCACAACCTCTCACTTCTCTTCTCTCTCCAGCAGTTTTTTTTTCCTTCTTAAATATGTTATCACAGAGGTGCTTCTACCATCACTGATTGGCTTGGCCTTGGCCAGTGGCAGACACAGCTCTAGCAGCTTCTCACCCGAGCCACCCCTGTAGCCCACCCAGTACCAAGACCTTGCCACACAAACCTAATACACTCTCCTTGCAATTTTGACACAGCAGTACTTGATAGACATAAAAGGCCAGTAAAATAATCTGTGAAAGATTCAGATCTTAGTTTTCAAATTTCTAGCGATTCTAATAACAATTGCTAGATTCTTTTTCACACCAATAATTTCAAAACCTAATTGCTGGATCTCTCACTTCCATAAAATGTTCTAAGAAGCTGTTTGCTTACTGGATGTACAGTGTGATTGGTAAAACTTTCACTGGAGAGTCTAAAGGTGTTTAGTCTACTTGTTAACCAAACCATTTTCAAATAGTTTTCACCCATAGGTTGTCAAAGATTTCTTTTGTCCATTATAAAAACTATTTCTTAAAACCAAGTCCCAACAAAGAAAATGGTCACAATTTTGCTTTACTTTCATCAATTTTTCTTACTGGTGTAGATTACAGTTTCAACATCATTCTCTGCTCTTTTTGTGTTGTTTTTTTTTTTTTTTTTTTCCCCTATTGCTTCTTATTCATTCTTAATATAGCTAAAGTTTAAATTGTTATGATATTAATGAGCTACTTTCTGTATTAGAAATTTGCAAGCAGAAATCTTGTTTATTTCTAAAGAAAAAACAAGCAAACAAAATAATTATCTTAAGCAGATAGTATATTTCTACATAAAATTTCCCATCTGTTTCAATTTCCCAACCATTTCAATCTCTGTATTATCCAGATAAAACAGCTCCTTACACAGATATATATGTAGTAATATCCTTTTTATTACATGTGGCTATATTTAACCATCTTAAATATTTGCTTATGGTGACAGTTCTTGATTTGTAAATTACTTGTCGTATTGTAAGTCTTGAAAAATATAATTTTTTTGTGGAGTTTGAAAATGAATAAAAATATTTTCAGATTATGAGATAAACCTCTCTTAGGATGGAATTATTGTGGAGATTACACTTAAGGTAAAAGAGTACAAGTTTCATGTTGCTTGCATATTCTTACATCCATTTACTTATCTTTTAAACAGTTCAGATTTTTTTCAGATTAACAGTAACTCTAGCTTCCCCATAGTTTCAATAATAGATTGAACATAATTGCAAGGTGCATATTACCTTAAATTACTGTATGCATAGATGTACATGCCTAATATGTGCACAGCTTTATTTTAACATTGACTTGAGGGCATAACATAGTTTAGGGTTTTTTTATATATAATTATCAAACAATAACCCATCACAGACCTTCTATCCCTCATATACAAAGTAACTTTAATAGTACTTAAATAGCTGATATGGCTAGTTTCATCTTGTTATGAAGATGGCCAGTGAATTTTAAATCCCAAGGTTAGTAGGACAGTGTTGCTTCTGAAACTTATTATCACCAGAAAGTTTTCGAACAGAGAAAATATTGTAAAAGGCCAGAAAATCTTTTCCACTGGGAAAAAACATGGCATAGAAAACCCCAGCTGAAATGGTTCAGTTCTGACACAGGAATCAGCAAATCTAGTTTTTAATTATCATAAGCTAATGATCATATGTATATTTAGAGATTATTAATGAATGAATTCAAGATGCAAAGACTGTATATTCAGAGAGAAAAGGCTGGAGAGCTCCTAGAGAAGGGTGGTTGCTACTCTGACTCCGACAGAGACAGGAGGTTGGCCTGTTGGGAAACACAAGAGAAAAAAATGTATAATGGAAAAGTGTGCATCAGGGTCCCACATTTTGTTCTGGAAAATCTCACACAGTAAAACAGGGCTTGTATTGTTCTTCACATTTAAAGCATAGTAGGCTTGTTTAACCTTCAGAACACTCACCTGGAAAAACAGACTGTTTATATCATTGAACTGAACAGAACCGGGACATTGACTCAATTGCTCACCTGCACCTGTCCTACCACATAACTGCTGGCATGTTCCCTTCCATGACTTCTGCCAAAAAGCAATTTTGAGACAATGTCCAGGCACCAGACAAGAATATCAGGTACCTCAAATGATTTCCAGTGCGCAATATGAATAAACTTCAATCACTTTTGGACCCGCTATCCTACAAATCCTGAAATGAAAACAGCACACAGGAAATAATATTTATATACTGCAGGTCCAGGAGCATAGTATGTAGCCCAGAAAACCAAGTGCAATGCAGTCTGGACATAGTCTGCCTCTTGGCCACAGGAGCCATTGGTTGTTCCTGTTTTAATTAGTAGGGTATAAAGCAGTGTGGATAATCAGTTGCCCAAGGCCCAGTCTCACTGCCTAGCACTGTTTTATTCACCAGTACAGTATAGCCAAGGTGTTTTTCATACAAACTACACATTGAGTGCAGCTTCTTCATAAGTTTTCAAAATTCCCTTACTCTCTTAACACAGAAAGCTTCATATTCATTTTCTGATAGTAAAGGAAGTGTGTTATGGCCTGTGCAGACATACATGGATTAATGAGGTGACTTATGAAGTGGTAATATGGTACAGTTAAGCCCTGTCTACATTGACTAGGGATACCACTAATAAGTATCCTTCCTCACCTCTCCTGTTTATCTAACTGTTTTCCTTTTCAGTTTATATATTGAAGTAATATCCCTTGTCAGTATTTCTTACTGTTTTGTTTTGTTTTGTTTTGTTTTGTTTTGTTTTTTTTTAATGTTGTACAAGGCAAAGGATCCAGTAAAACTTCTTTCTGAAGGGCATTAGAAGAGGACACACCAAGGAACAGACCATTTGCTGCCATTTGCTAATGAAGAGAGGTCACATTTTCCTGGGTTGTTTTTTTTCCTTCCGACCTATTATACAGGCCGAATCACTGGAGCACATGATAAGCAGATATCCGATACGTTGTCCTTTACCGCCTCAGGTGCTACTCTGACAGGCTGTTTTCCTGCTGCAGTTCAAAATACAGTTTAAGATTTAGCCCAATGACAGCAGCTCCTTGCTACTGAGAGGATATTTCAAATGTTTCAATTTTAATTCAATTTTTAAACTTTCAAATACTTCATATTATAACCTTATTGAAGAGACAGGCTAGAGCTGCATTAACCAACAGATTGTGTATGAAATACCCTTTTCCACTGCAGTGTTCGAAGATAGTGAATTTAGCCTGGGGGTAACCAAAGAGACAATGTTTAGCTGCTCATTCCTGTTGCTTTTTGAGATTATGTATTGGATTAGCCCCTCAAAATGTATTCTTTTAAAGGATTAAAGAGTAGAATAAACCTATCAATTCAATTCAGAGAATAGAAAGTCAGTTCTAAATGGTATTATCTCTGCTGCAGAAACTTGTTTTTTATAACAGCTTGAGTGGCAGAGTGAGACAAGTTTGGAAGATGCTTATAAGCAGCAAAAACTCCCAGGAAGACCAGAAAAGGTAGAAAGAATACTAAATATTGACTATGGCTTAATTGAGATCTTTTTCTGAGGAAAGGGTCTGTGCTGGACAGAGCAATCATTTATTCTTCTATGGACACTACAACTGTATTTTCCTGCACTGTGCAGCATATCTGTAAGTTAGGGAGGGACCATGACTGGTATCAACCTTGCAGGTTTCAAACATGCTTTCAGAATCTATCTTAAACTTAGTCTTTCTGTAGATGGATCATAGGTAAGTGCAACTACAGCCTACAGGTAGATGTTTTAGATATGGACACGTCTGCCTGGTGTATGAAAATAGAATTTTCAAAGGTGAGTGACTCCCATTACACACCATCATGGACATGGTTCATGGAGACCTGGCTTCTGCTTTTTTATGATAATATTTGTGTGAATCTCAAAAGTTTGTAAAACAATTATCTATCCTTCTCTGTCTTAGTATTTCTAAAAAAAAATATATATTATTTACACACTTCACTTCAAAGGAGTGTTGTTCACTGATTCCTTCATTCACTGATACTTCTAAAATACTTTAAGAAATTAAAAGAAAACTAAAGGGTGAAGAATAAAACAGGAAGCATTATAAACCCATATCTGCATAAATACATGGGGCATGAGGGGTGGTCCCAGGAACTTAATTTAGAATATCTTGGGGAAGAAAATACTTGGAAATATATTGGGCCATAGAAAACTTCAAGGAATAAAATGTCAAGTACTGTGATCCTCTTTAGCTAGCAGCAGAAATAAACAAAAGACAATATACTAACCCATAAAATACAACCTGGTACAGTGAAACCTAACAGAGGTGTTTTGTCTCCTTTTTCATACAACTAGGCTTGCTGGAATTTTTTTTTTGATGAAATGCTTTTCCCTTGATTTGTGGAAAACACTGTGTTCCAGGAAGCATGTACAGATTATATTCCCTTAAAAAACAACTTTTCATATATACTTCAAAAGTTTGAAGAGACTATTTCAATCCTCTCTTTAAACTGGTATTTTTAAAAATATTTCTACTAATGACTACATTACCTTAATAAAAAACAGATTTTATAATGAAGTTTATGTTATTACATCTTTTGAGCCAATCAGCTAAGTCACAACCACAAGATTTTTTTCTTATTTCCACATTTCAAAATGAAAAATTCTAGTTTTCCTGTTCAACGCAACTTTTATGTTTAAATGGACCTGAACCAAGCCTGAATATATTTACGTTCCAACCTCTCAACAGTCCCTTAGCTTCTGCTTGTCACTTAAAACCCAAACAAAAACAAACATAAAACCAATACTACCCATAGTTTAAAAATATCACTCCTTTGCCTACTTTTCTTACAGCCTGTACAATACCTACCTTTGTGCTATGGCCCCTTGGAAGAAAGCTAGCAAGTATGGTAAGTTAGTGTCACCTGAATTCTCTGTCAGGAGGGACAGTTGTTTTCTTTCATCATCAGGGGAAGGCTGATGCTCATCAGGGTCCTCCTGTGCACGCACAGCAGGTGCAGCACATTTGGCACTCACTGTGCTCACTTGCACACCGATGAACAGAGATGTTGTTGATGTGCAGATCTCCAGGAGGGAGCTTAGAAAGGAGTCAGCTGGGGGATGAATAAACAATAAACTCAGAATACCTGCACTAATTCCCTTGGCCCACCAAAGAAGATTTTACAGATGTAGTAATTTGTTTCCTGGCCTTTAAGATAATTTCTATATTTCTTCAAAGAACGCTGTTTAAGCTTTCATGTGTTTATCTGAGACCTTCCACAAGGGCACATCTGTACCTCAAGGCTCTTACTTCTCCATTCTGCTTCCAGCAAGCATAAGTTCCTATACAGTAGCTAAAGAAAATTTCATTTTGCATTTTCCACCCTCCTCTCTGTATGATTTAGGCTATCTAGTTAAGACACATGTATAAAGTAGGCTCCTTTATGTGAAGATTCTTGCAGAAGTTTCCCTATTCCCTTAGAAAATACCATCCAGCTTGTATTTACACGAGATAATTATCAGACTCCTGCTTCTGCCTCAGTGTGATGGCATAGTAGGAAGACAGCAGACTACCGTCAGGAGTGGAATATGGAAATCCTCATGCATTTATCACCCCATTTTTCTCAGTCCTCTTATCTAGGAAAGAAGTGACAAAGAACAAAAAGGTAAATATGCAAGTATATGAAAAAGATTACACTAAAGGAATTATATACTCACATGTTATACAATTAGATTCACTTTGAAAATAAGGGAGACCTAGAGTGATTAGATCTTAGTTGGGGAAAAAAAAATCCAGAACTTTAAAAGTTAGTATAAAAAAAAATTCTCATGTTTCAGGTTTTTAGAGTTAGAGCTCTCCTTCAAGGGAGCAGATCATCCCAGGCTCTTGTACTTTTCTTAGAAGCATCTTATCTTGGTCAAAAATGGGCATAAGACTCAGGATTTCATTAGGAATAGCAATCATTATTCCTATTCTTGATATTAACCCATCATTTAGAGAATCTACAACATGAAAAAGAAAAATTTCAAATAATTCCAAGAGTTTTAGTTTGGACCGGTAAGGAAGTTCTACAATTTATTCCACGGTTTTCTTAACTTAGAATCACATTAATATTCATGTAAGGATTGTAAAATACATACCATTTAGAACCAAGTCATTCTAAGCTTCCTCCTGTGACTGCTTGTGATGGGGGTGAATAAGAGCCATACTGCATAAACTCTCTTAATTGCTTCAGGATCTTCAAAACAGAGTTACAAAATTGGCATTATCTTCCTAACTATCCATTACCTGAACACAATTGCTTTGGAACAGATTGCAGTGCTGCTGGCTAGGAGGTTTTGCTACATATGCTTACAGGATAAGCAAGCAAGAAATTAACTTCCTCAGAACTGTCCACTGTGCTCCAAATACCTATTATTGATGGGTGACAAGGAAAAACCCCAAACTGCTTTTCTGCACACAGATCCAAGGAGCATGGTAATGTCCATGTGGAAAGCACTGGTGGGCATCAGAGGGTGAGCTGAGCAAGTTAGCATCTGAACTGAGCCCAACAGACACTGAAACAGACATCAGACTTCCTCTTTCCCTCCATTAGCTTTTATTTTATGATAAAGCAGATGAAGAGAGTGTTACATGTTTAATTACAGTTAATACATGGTACCTCATGCCTCATTATTTTGCATATACAGGAGTTAGATTTTCTTGAAGCCAGTTCAGCATTTGTAGTCTTTATTGAACTTTCTTTGGTCTTCATTTTAGGCTAAGCCCTGACTTACACTTTTAAGAACTGCTGCAAATGAACCATGTCTGTGTTGGACACATGCCAGACAGCAGTTTTCTTATGCTTTTAAAAATGAAAGAAAAAAGAAAAGCAGAGAGATCACCCCTGATGAGCCATCAGCTTTAATTAGACTTTTCGTAAAAGGAAGATGTCTATGTTTTGAGTGGCTTGCTGGCTCTAGAGTTTCCTCACTTGTTATTGGTAGGTTTTTTTCAATCCATAACTCCACATTAGCAACATGATGTAAATGAAGATAATGATCATCTTAAAATTAACATTTATATGGAGAAAAATTAAATGTGAAATTAGAAACCGGAGCTAACAGATGTGAACAAATTACAAAAAATATCTATAGATCTAAAATCAAGCAAAGCCTTGCAGTAAATATGATAGGGCAAAGACTTAGGTAACCACAGCCACTTCCCAAACTCCAAATAATATGCCACTTTTCTGGGAGTTTCATAGCTAATTTCTTTTTAGGTACACATTGCAGGTCAGTAATTTAATCACTTACTCAACAGTGCTACTACAGAGCTGAAAGAAGGAAGCTAAACAGTGGTGTGCTGATAGAAAAAGATTTGATCCCGCTATCTTTCATTACTTTCCCATTGGTGGTGTTAGAAATTGTTTGCAAAGTACAATTGGTATTTTATTTATCCAGCTAGCACGACTCTGTGATGCTGATTTCCTGACCACTGCTTTATAAACTACAGCCCAAAACAGAGAACCACAGGCAGTCGTGAGCAGAACCATTTTCTTCATCTGCAAAAGAAGCTCCACATGTTTATTCTTCTCCAAAATAAATCTTAGCTCTGTGTGTGTGGTGTAAAGGACTGAAAGCCATCTCATTCTTATGGAATGAAAACATATAAAGAAAGGCATAGAGTCTGCAAACAATCAACAAATTTTGCATAGCAAAACCAATCCCTTCAACTATTTGTTTGTTTATGTCGGAGGCATCAGTGATGGTTTGAAAATTGCTGTACCTAAGTAAACTTTTGGGATTCTTTATACCAACAATAATAATGCGTGTGTCTGAAAAGTCAAATTGCCTAGATGCCAAGTATGTTCAGACAAACCACTGCACTGCAGACCTCTTATGTATATAGTTTTTTAAATGTGACATGTAAAGAAAAAGTCAGTGTAGATCTTCATTATTCCAGTTTAAGAAATGGGAAAGTAGTGATAGCAGCTGATTTCAAGGACCATGAAAGTCTTTACTGATTGCAAAGAAAATTATGCCTTAAAAGTCAATAAGTGTTGAGATAGAGTGAGAATTCCTGAAGTTCAGTTGAGTTAGACTAGCAGCAGGCATTCACAAACTTCATTGGAGATTTTTCAGTTACAGGTATATAAAAACAGAACAAAGGAGGAAGAAACCAGTTGGTATGAGGAAAGAATAAGATAAGGATAGTCTCAGCACTGCCCTCCAATTAAGCAAATTCTTCATCTCAGAATTATGCACTGCGACACAAAAGCAAGACTGACAACAGCAAGAAGGATGTAAAAAAGGAAATAATCACAACTAAGGGAAAAGCATGACCCCCTGAGAACTAAGGAGCCTGGATAATGTTCATGTTAGAATTCTCACAAAAAGACTTGAAATTGTGGATCTGGTAATGAGTATTTTTAATAATTCTTTTTGGAGAAGGAGAGTACAATCAGACTGAAGAATTGCAAAGTAATGTCCATGTGTAAGAAAGGGACAGAGTAAGTTAGGACAAGGGGTAATGGTTTTAAACTAAATCAGGGTAGGTTTAGGCTGGATATAAGGAAAAAATTCTTTACAATGAGGGTGGTAAACCACTGGAACAGGTTGCCCAGAGAGGTAGTGGAGGCCCCATCCCTGGAAACATTCAAGGCCAGGTTGGATGGGGCTCTGAGCAGCCTGATCTAGTTAGCAGTGTCCCTGCTGACTGCAGGGGGGTTGGACTCGATGACCTCTAGTGGTCCCTTCCAACCCAAAACATTCTATGATTCTATGATAAGTATCAATTATGCCTGCATATCAGTAATGAAGGAATGTTTGTAACTGTCCTTAAAGCAAAATAGCATGAAATATAATACAATACCAGCTTAACAAATATAGAATGTGCTGAACTAACCTAATAGCCTTTTTTTCACTCACAGTTTTCTAAACAAAGGACATTCAAAAATCTCATCTCTGTGAATTCCAGTCAAGCATTTGATATATCAATGAAAGAAATGTATACATTAAGTTGGAGAATATGGAGTTAGGTAAAACCACAAGGTCATACAAAGAGGAATTTGGCAATAGAAAGCTTTAAAAATTGAGGCATTAGTATATAAGGATGCTATTCTATTCTATTTTAGTGGATATCCTAAAGACTGGACTTGGAATCTTGAATCTTAGTCAAAATTTTTATCAGCTTCTTTACCCACAATATGAGGATATTAATGAATTTTACTAGCATGTAGTTATGAAACATTCAACGGAAAGATGACTGAATATTACACAGAGATGAATATTTAGGCTTGGCCTTTGTGCAACAGAAGTGGTATGAAATTCAGTTCTACAAGTGCAAGTTCATATTTTTGGGAATCAAACCCAAAATATTTCTCTACAAATGGCCTGATCACTTTGGAATGGAGAGTCACCTTGCTGGGCAACAGCCCACTGTGACTCAGGAGGTATGGAAATGTTTTAAGATTAAACCTAAGTTTTATGTAAGGTACATGATGTTTACAGTAGCTGGAAAATAGACCTTTGAGGAGGCTTGTGGTGCTTAATAATTATCTCAAAATCAACTGAAAAATTTCCATGATGACAAGCTGAAAAGTTAAAAAAAACCTAGAAAACAAATTTGCTGGTATTTCTTTATAGTAAAACTTGAAAAAATTATAGAGCTGACAGTACATTTTGCTGGTAAAATGTAGATTTGTGTAATACTTTAAAGTAGGACTTATCTGAAATATGCAAAATGTGTTAATGACTTAATGAATATCTTGGCTTTATGCTTACCTGGACATTGCAAAGATAAGCCTATTAACTTATGCACAGGGTTGTCTTGGGTTTTATACAGCATATAAACTATTAATTATTATTCCTATAAGTACTTAATAAATGAATACACATCTTAAGAGCATTAAAACACAAAAAGCTTCTGCAAGAACAAATCACAGGCAAAAATTGGGCTAATTATGGATTGCCCTGTATGAACAACACTTGTGTAGTTTGATGCACCAATAACACATGAATTTAGTATGCCAGATGTAAGAGTTTCTGTTGCTGATAAAATTAAGAAAAAAGAAATCCTGTGAGTTAAAAGAGAACCCTAAAGAGAGACTCAAAAGCAAGATATACTTTTTCCTACCTGAGGCTGCCACAGAGTGCTGTGGCCAGTAACTCAGGACATTCATTCATTCCTAGGGATCCTAGAGATAAGCAAGCATAAAACAGGAACAATTTGATCCTAGAGAAACATTAATGTTCAGTGCTGAAATGTGGGTAAAGTAAATTGGAAGCCCAGCTTCTGTAGTGCAACCCTGACAAAGAAGAAGTCAAGGCTCAGTTCTTCACTACCTTCCCATGCATTGATATCACATACTCTTCTGTACCTTTCAACTGATTTATGTAAGACTTACCAGTCCTATCTTTTATGGATTTTCTGTTGGTTTTCATTTGTTTATAATAAGGAAGATACTGACTGACCTCTGATATAAAAGAGTTATTCAGTATTAGACTCATCTCACATCCAGATGTATCACTTTTTGTTATTAAATTCACTGGCATATGGAGTTAACACTTAAAAGCAATTTTATGGACATATTTATCTGCCTATTTCAAGTGTTGTTTACATTGTGTTTATAAATACATATCAAGTAAACACCTCAGAACAAAATTAGTGTATGGTTATGAGACATTTTGCGTTGCACAACTAAAAAGCAGTTCAGCTTCAGAAGGATCAATGAGTCCCTTTCAGAAGGCAGCACTTAGTGAATGATGAGGTTCACTATAATGAGAATTTCGTGCAGAGAAAAATTATGACCCAATATCACTCTAACTCTGTTATTTTGTATTGTGCTGTTTATTCTAGGTCTCTGTTACCTCACATTTTGCCTATACCTGGTTGAACTATACTAAAAAATTAATAAGGACTTTTCTTTTTCAGGCACACATTCAGCATTGGATTTCATTACACTACCAGGAGAAGTGATAACTAAATTAATACAAACAAAGATCTCTTCAGTGTCAGCGCTTTATTATTCTGTGCTATTATATCTTCCTTTTTGCTGCATATCTGGAATATTTGCATCACAATTGTTGAAAGTGTCTTTGGTTGTGCAACTCTAAACTATGAGCTGAGTTGTATCAATGGCAAACCTCTCAGGTTGAAAGTACTTTTTTGTGTTCATATTAATGGTTCTGTAATGTGCTGTGATCAAGCAAGGAAAGAAGATAGGTATGGAAATACTGTCTTTTGTTGTCCTGCTCCCTCCCATTTGGGGATGTCTAAAAATCCATGTTCCAAAATATCATCTGAAACAAGAGAGTCAGTAGACTGAATACTGACTGCTCTGGGTATTATGAACATGTCTGGGAGAAGAGATGCATAGTAAAGCTTTCTCCTGGTAGCAAATTATTGAAATACCACGTGATGAAACAGGCAAGATAAACCTATTGCTGCATATAATAAAGCTCCATCTGCCAACACTGACAGCATTTGTTATCTGTACCTTTTCCTTGCACAAGGGTTTCCCAGCAGCTTTGATAATGTTTTTATTATTCTATCCTAAATACATTTTTCATAAGCAGTTATTAATAGCTGTATTTTTAACAAGGAAAACATGAGTTTCACAGCCATTTTTGCATAAACTTAGTAAGCATATTTACATACATGTGTCTCAGGGAACCAGCATGTCAGACCACATTTACAGAGGAGGCACATATGCTTACCATCTATTCTGTCCCCCTTCTAAATGGGGGACTTTCACTTAAAAGATCTGACATTTTTCTTTGCAAGTATGCAAACTGCAGTATAATTTACACAAGTTCAAATAGTCAGAATTATCACTATATTTACACAGCTACGTATGAATGCTGAAACCATTATAAATGCATTTTACTGCCTTATTAATTACTGCTCAGAGTAATGTCTCAGGTCCAGTCAAGTTCCAAACATCTCCAAGGATGGAGATTCCACACGTCTTTGGGCAACCTACTCCAGTATTTAACCACCCTCATGGTCTGGCTCGATCCTCTCTGTATCCCCTGCTCAGATACACCAGCTCTCTCAGTCTCTCCTCACATGTCCTGTGGTCTAGCCACCTAACAATTTTGGCAGGCCTCCTCTGGACTCTCTCTTTCTTGCTCTGGGGGTGCCCAGACTGGGTACAACACTCCAGGTGAGGGCTTAGAGGTGCCAAATAGGGGTGAAAGATCACTCTTCTAGACCTGTTGGCTCCATCCTTATTAACACAGCCCACGGTGCAAGACTTTCAAGACTTGCAAGCCTTTCCATTTGTTTTTGTTGAACTCCATGAGGCTTATGTCAGTCTCTTTCTTCAGCCTAACCTGGTCCCTCTGAGTAACAGCCCTGTCCTCCAGCACGCTGACTGCTCCCCCCCTAATTTGGTGACATCTGCAACCTTGCTGAGAATGCTCACCACCCCATCACCAATATCTTTAATGTCTTTGGTCTCAGTACTGATCCCTGGGAGGTGCTACTATTTGCTGGCTGCTGGCTGGACTTTGCACCAGTGATAATAAGAGGGATCAAGCCCAGCAGTCAAACCAGTTTTCCAAACCATTTTAATTGTCCAGTTATCCAGCCACTCTCTCACTAACTGGGTGATAAAGAGACTGAAGACGACTGCTAAAGTCAAGATATGCAACATCCACTGCTCTTCCCTTGTCCACAGAGCCAGCCACCCTATTAGGTGAGTCAGACTTGATTTCCCTGCAGTAACCCCATGTTGGCTGTTCCATATCACCTTCTTGTACCTCAGATGTGTAGAACAAGCTTGTAACAGAATTTGCTCCATAATCTTCTGAGAGACTGAGGTTAGGCTGAATGAATTTTCCTGGATTCCACTTTGTTTAATATATTTAATAAAGTTGATATCCATAATATTTTGATATGGTTATCTTTCACTTCTGAGAAGTATTAGAATTACTGTGTTCTCACCTGTAGCTTCTGTGATATGTTCTATACAAGAGAGAGGTTAGCCATAATGAAAAAGTTACTTCTGTCTCTCAGATACTTTCCTTCACGTACTGTCTACATCTGTCTACACTATTGCAATCATTTGCTCTAAGGAAAGCCCTTTAGGAGGTTGAATTATAGCCTAAATTCTAAATTCAGCTAGATAAATACCTGTATTAAAATAACAGTGAACAGATTCACTTCAGGTATGCATTTATTGTTCCAAAAAGGATGTTTTGTTACCAAAGTAAGATGGTGTTTACTCAGTCTTGAATACAGCAGATGCTTTAATTAGACATGTGAGCACAAGAGAAAATTGTTTAATATAGTACAGGATAAGCAGCTGCCTCCTGCAATATAAGTTTAACTATTGTTGTAAAAGAAGTCTTAGCCTAATGTGACATTGAAGCACCCCAGTTGTTTGCTTTCTAAATTAAAAATGTTTTATTCTTCTGGCATTATAGACCAGGCTTGACACCACTTAAATATGTATTTCCAGAGTTTATTCTAGCAAAAGACAACAGGCTGCTGAAGAGGGAAAAATGACCATGGGTCCCTGCTAGCTCTGACTCAGTCTGGTTGTCTCTGAGAGACCCCAGGAGCAGGTATCAGACACCAGCTGGCATTTGGGTCAGGAACACATCTTCCGGTTAACATTTTCTATGAGGTTACACACTAAAGATGCTTCTATAATGTATGCAAAGTCTTTAGCTCTCCCATTGCTGTTTCTGAGTGACTCTGCAGAAAGGGGTCTGGCATAAAACTCTTTGCTTTCACCCTTTCAAGGAGCTTTCCTTCTCTTTTATCTGGATTCAGCAGCAAACATGTCTGAACAGAGAGCCTAGATCACACGACCTAAAACAAAGAGCAAATTTTCTTATGTCGCTCATCTAAATACACACCTGTGTATGGGTCAGGTGTAAGAAACTAACCCTGTGTAACTGTTTCTACCCACACTCACTCTGTAATGTTACTGCACTAGCAATGTTAAGAGATGCTGCCACGGAAATCTTGGGATGACTGTTGTATGTAATGCAAACTACATTGACACCTGCATTCCTCAGAGAACAATAGCTGTTGTTTTCAAAATCTCTGTCAGATATTCCACTTTTTTCCCCCCACTGAAACTGTTGTCAAATTCTCCCATATATACTTTGAAGGACTAGACAAAGCTACAATAATTCATCAGGGGGCATCTGCTTACACTCATCATTATATAAAAATGCAAGTAAATTTCCTGAGGAAGTACAGACAACCTGTATTTTAAGTAGGTGGATTTGATTCAGCCTTTGATCTTGGATTTTCACATCAGCTTTTCCAAAATAAATGTAGTAAGTAGATCAATGTTTATATCTGGAGTTGGTAAAATTGTATGAACAAAACTGCAAAAGGTGCCAGGCCATTTGCAGTCATGCCCTACATGACTTTGAAACGTCCATGACTTTGAGTCATGCCCATACTGTGAAAATGTACGGGTTCTGTAAATATATGGCTTGCATTTGCTCTCACTAACTGACAGAGAGAAAGATTAAGGTGTAGGATGCAATGCTTCCAAAACAATGGCAGTCCTGACTTGAGCTCAAGGAGGAAGCCAAGGCGTGAGGGGCTGGTGCTGTGTGCCTAAAAGAGCCAGGCTCTAGTGCAGATTCCCATGCAGGTCGCACATAACCTTCATTCATCCTTTCTGCTTACATACATAGGATATGACATTGACTGGCATCATTTTACATGGGACATATTGATATCTGTAAGCCTGGAACCCTGTAAAGGACTGGTTTGAAAAATACATAAATACATTTACCTCAACGCTGTAATATTTCTACATGTCACCTCTGAGTAGTTATAAAAGTCATAGAATCATAGAATCGTTCATGTTGGAAAAGACCTTTAAGATCATCAAGTCCAACTGTTAACCTAACACTGTCACCCCACCACTAAACCACGTCCCTAAGCACCTCGTCTACCCATCTTTAAATACCTCCAGGGATGGGGACTTAACCACTTCCCTGGGCAGCCCGTTCCAATGCTTGACAATCCTTTAATTGAAAACATTTTTCCTAATGTCTAACCTAAACCTGCCCTGGCACAACTTGAGGCCATTTCCTCTCGTCCTATCACCCGTTACCAGGGAGAAGAGACCAACACCCACCTCACTACAGCCTCCTTTCATGTAGTTGTAGAGGGCGATAAGGTGTCCCCTCAGCCTCCTTTTCTCCAGGCTAAACAACCCCAGTTCCCTCAGCTGCTCCTCATAAGACTTGTGCTCCAGACCCCTCATCAGCTTTGTTGCTCTCATCTGGACATGTTCCAGCAACGCAACATCTTAAAGTCAACTTTATATACTTAAGGGTAGGAATATGTTTTTTTCTTTGCTATTATTTTGTGTTGACTGCAGTAACAAATAAACTTTATCCAAAAAATGTACTTACAAATATAAGTTTGTATCAACAAATATAAGTTTTTGTCAACTTTTATATTATAAATATGTTTGTATCAACAAACTTTACTTATTTATATTTATGATCTCAACCTCACACTGAGCAGTCATAGAGACTTAAATCTATATGAAGTTTACTCAGTCTTAGATTGTGCTGAACTACAACAGAGTACATGGCACTGGATTAGGGAAAGTACAGAAATATGAGATGACAGAGGTGCTGTGATTGCTGTGTGCCACAGTGGAATGTACACATGGCACGGTAGGCATATTGTCTGTAAACTGTAAGTTCTCAGCACTCTGAATCGCACCTAAGGTAGGTGCCCAGCTGGCATAAAACAGCTTTTTCCTCCTCCCTCCTTCCTCTACTGCTGTGCTTTTAGCATCAAAATCACTACTAATGAGCAGTTGCTCAGAGAACATGATAGCCTTCAGAAAGGATTCTGGGAAGTCTATGATAATGGCAAATTTCCACAGTTTCCCCAGTCACCCTCCACATACAAGTTTCTGCTATGGTAATGCAAGAGAAAAACACTGGAGTTGTGAATTCATCATGGAATAAGCTAAAGATGCAGAAAATATTTTGCAACTTTTGCTTTTGTATTGAATCCCTAGAAAAAACAGAAAATAGTCGTCAGTATAGATCAAACCAGGTATGCCACCCCCAAAAGCAGCAGCAGAGCTTAGAAAAGAAAAAGCTGTGGGTTTGAATCACTGAAGGATGAATAAGGATAGATGCTGGAGAGGTGGACAACTATATTCATACTTCTCTCTTAATAAACTTTGAAATTAAGATCTTCGGCTTCTTTACTTTTGGAATAATTTTTTTTCTGGGGTCCAAATGAATCTGTGCTCTGTCCTTCCATCTCCACCCTCAATCTATAAATCTCTGAAGTGCAGTTCTTTTTAGGGTATGTTAAATTGCATAGCAGCTCCAGATTGCAAGAGAATTCCCGTTTAGAGCTTTAGCTGTGATCTTCAAACAAGTGCTACTATCAAAGAACAGGGAGAAAGAAAATATGAAAGTGTTCAGATGACTGGTTTGGTGACACTGGTTAGACCATCTGTGTGCTTCCTAGGTGCCATATACAAGAGATGAACCTCTTGCTCAGAATTCGGAAAAAACCCTTTACCTATACCTTGTACTTTGTTCTAATCCATTTTTCCAGCTGTAGTATTTAGGTGTTATAATTGATATTGGTATTTCTTGTTATCTTTATATCACTGTGATTTTTTTCTAAAGTTGTAAATGGGTGACACATAGGATGTTTACAAGAAAACCAATATGTAAAATTAAAACTCATTATTCTTACAAAAAATATTCCACTTACTTTACTAGAATGAGAAGTTATGAAAGAGTTTTGGAACAACAAAAATAAGATGATCATTTGCAAAGGGGACTTCATAACAACTTGGGGTATAATACTCTGTGGTAAGTTGTTAGCTTTTTTTTATTCATAGCCTGCTATCTGTTTTTACTTAATTTTTCTTAAATAGAGGCATAATTAAAATAAAGAGTAATCAAAATGCAAAATTTTAGGCTGAGAATTTTGTAACGCAATGTGAAATTTCAGGTCTGGTTCAACAAGCTGAGTAGGATTACACAAGAATATTCCAGGTACTAATTTTCAACATTTTAATACAAATTAAGTTATGGTAGGCATTACGATGTAATGTATTAAAGAGGTGTCATAATTTCTCTAATTCCCAATAAGTAGTAAGAATGTGTAATTTTAATTAAACTAAATGCATGACTTTTTTAGAAACCTTCTATAAAAAATAATTTATCCAAGAAAAACTTTTAAACCTGCCTAGAATCTTTCTAAATTGTTTGTGATAAAGCTATTTTCTTTATTATGGTATTCATAATGTAAATAAATAGTTGTTTTACTGTTGTTAACCCATTGATTTAACTGTATCATAATGATATGCAGGATTTTACAGAAAATTTCTAGCTAGGAAAATTATTATACTCTCAGACAGGAAAAGATATTCATCAATTTAATTGACCAACTAACCTTTTGCATAGAAAGCTAATTGATTCTTAAATGTATATCCTTTGTTCAACCCCTCTGCAAATACCCCATCCATGTTTGGTTCACAGTGAAAATATCAACAAGGAAAATGAGTTTGCGTAGAGCTGTAGGCATCAAATGGCTGTGAGCAGACCTAAATTGGTAATGCTAAAATGAATTACCAAAGGTTAGATACACATCATCTTCTACAGAAAAATCATAGTCTCTCCAAATTACTTTCTGTGTTGTCCCTTAGCATTAACACATTGAAGTTCTGCTTAGCTACATGTCAGCATTTTCATCTGCCATAATCTTCTTTTAACACCAGTAGAGAAGGGACTCATCATCACCACACTTTGTTTGGGTGGAGAGCCTAAAATAGAGACTCTTCTGGCCTGGATGCCTATGTTCATGAGTCACTTCCATCCAGCTGGGAGCCCTATCTTTTGACCGTAACAATTGCTGGTATCAAAAAAGTCACAGTAATTCACTGTGGTAAATTATTCATGGTATTAAGAGACAGGTTCACTCTTACCAGAGCAGATCTCCAAGCCCATGCAGCCAATAGTGTCTTTTCAATTGACGTGTTATCCTTCCATACATTGGCAAATTTTTAACCTACTTAGTTTCTAGATGCTTGCAACCCTATCTCCAGGAAAGTTTTTACTTTCTTTCCTGGAAATACTTGTCACTAACCGTTGTTTTACTAGCTGCAAATACAGATGCTGGACCAGTCTACAGATATGTCTGTCAAAGGAACAGAAGCAAACCACAGCCTTGTTTTCAACGTGCTTGATGTAGATAGACAGTTAGGCTTGCATAGAGGGTGCCCCGGTGAATCGTCTGAGCAACTCTTACAAGCATGATCTTGACTTTCAAATATTTGCAGCCTCTCCATAGATTTAAATATTTCAAAGAGATAGTCTAACACATTCAAGACAAACTCACACAGGAAATCGGTTTCTCAACGAATGTTGCAGATACTCAGTTCATGAGGTTACTTATGTGAGACAAAGTTTTATCGTTAGTTCATAGTTGTCTGTTGTACATCTAACTTTAAGCACTGGTCTTGCTTTTAGGTTTTAAAAACAGAAAAAAAAAATTGTTAAATTTTGCACTGAAAGAGCTTTCAGCTAGGAGTGTTTTATTCTTTATATTTTCACAGTGTAGTGACACAGTATTTAATTGACTAGTTGGTAAGCAGTTTAAATTCTATGAATAGGTTAGGAACATTTTTCCAGTGATTTTATTTTATTACATAGTTGCAGAAAGTATTGGCATATACTGCATGAGGTATTGAGCTAATTACATTTTTTTTTGCCCTCACCAAACAGTATGATTAACAAACAATTAAATCTGAGGAATGAACAAATAACAGGCTATATCAATGAGTGATATTGCCCCTGCAGGGGTCTGAGATAGGCTGATGTGAAGGTTCCGAAGGGACAGACCACACTAAAAATAAGTGATATAATTCACAGACTAATTTCAGAACTTTTTATGTGGTTTTATGAATAATGCAATGTAGTATTACATTATTTATATTCTCTACAATGCATAGTTGTTTAAAGTATCTATTACAAATATCCTTCCCTTCTGGTTATCAGATTAGTTAAACCCTAATTTTGGTTTGATCAAAGGGAGATTTTCAGACAAGAAAGGCAATAATTTTATGAATGTTCTTTAACAGACATTGGTGACTTCTAGAATGCCTCCTTCCTTCATTATTCATTAATCAGTCAGACATGAATTCTGATTCCCACATGCATTTTTTATTTATTGTTTCTGCTCTCTAATATAATGACTGAAAATTTCAATAAGATAATAATGAATAGTAGATAGGAAATAATGAATAATGCATGACTGGTTAAAAAACAAAATCTCATAAAAATGCATGATAAAACATGTAAAATTTGGGAAATCACAACTTTTTTTTTCTGCTATAGTAGCTGTGTGAACACTCAGTATTGTTACATTTAGTGAATTCACCCTGTTAAGAGGTCAAAGTGAGGCAAGGGTGTTGAAAGCTAGGTACAAGAGATAAGTTTTCTCTTAAAAAATAAAACATTCAGAATCACTTCACATGGCTTTCAGCATTTTTATATGGGAGTTCATTTCACATATAGTAAATTTTCTTTCCTCAGTGCTCCTGTGAGATGTCTTAATGCGGTTGGTACAAACATAAAACATTTCTTTGTTTTTGTGGCAAACAGTTTCAAGGACACACTTAGAACTACAGGATAAATTATTTTCTATCTCATTCTTTTGTTCTGTAGTTCTCCAATGTAGCATACCTTTCAAATAAAATTGCTTTCTTCTGTAAGAACAAGGGAAGTCACAAAGTTGAAAGGGTGAGACTCAAGTTTCTCCTTCTCCTTTGGAAAATTCTGCAGTGATGAACCATAGACACACAGGACAAAAGAAAAAAAAGAAGAGTACCCTTGGATTACATGTGTCATTTGCATTAATGTTGAAATTTGACTGCACAATAAAACCTGTCTTCAAGAAAAGTCAACCTTTAAGCAGACTTTAATCTGCTAGGACAATATGAAAAATATCTCAAACATAAATGTGACATAGTGAGAGTGAAGGAGGAGAGAATCCTGAATTCCCAGGCTTCCCATGAAAAATATATCAACACATATGTAGAGTCTTAAAGGCAGCTACAGCTGCCAATTCTCCAAAAGCAAGTGGTACATGGCAAAGACACTGGAGAGGTACAGTGAGCTCCTCTCTCTGCATATTCCTTATGATTAAGAATGAACATTGAAGAAACTGAAACGTATTTTCATTTCTACAACAAATGATGTGTTTAGAAAGTTTCTCCACTTGGGAGATTGCATCTGACATTCTTTCTCATCCAAACAATACAGTAACTTACCTCATAATTTACTTATTTGTTGTCTGCTGTGTGTCTTTACATATTAACGTCACTTTTTCCACAAGGGTAGCACAGCCATTTCAGTGTATCCTATAAACACTCCTGAACCGAAGACAGAGATAACATTAACTAATATTAAAGGAATGAACAGATGTTATATAGCTGCACTTTAATAAAGCTGGTGTAGTCACAGCTTCACAGAATCTTACTTGAAAAATTACTTTGGTTTTATATAAAACAATATGTGATATGTCCAGTTATAGCTAACATTTTAACCCATGTTCATACTACTTCATATGCTAAAGAGTCAGGTTTTTTTTACAATGATTTACATTGTGAGCAACACTAAAATGAGACTCAGTCTGAAAAAGTCGTAAGTTAATACGCTTTGGAAAATTATGTTAAATTCAGCTATAGAGTAAGGAAAAAAAAAACCCAAAAACAAAAACAAAACTATGAGAGGCAGAAATATTGATACAATTTGTAGGGAACTAATAGATTCAAAACCAGAGACACATTTGTAATGTGGTACATCTCCACCAATCACTATGCAATTTGGGAAAATACATTCATAATCAGAGGCATCATTATGGACCAGGAAAATGATAGACCTCCTGTTTCTGACATCAGTGAGACTACATCTAGAATAATGCCTGTAGATATCACTCCTCAGTGCTATGATAGAAAAACTGAAGTATACTATTAAACAGATACTCCACTTTCAAAGGATGCTTGGTGTCTCATTCATATGTGCCTGAATTTACTGGTTTCATTTTGATTTCCTACAAAAATATGGCCTGTGTAATCTCACTGCTGGATGTCTACCCATCCATCTTCATAATGCTTGAACCTACGGTCCACTTTAATGAAATTCTAAATGCTTCAAATTTTTTGACTTTCTACAGATTTGGTGAACAGCAGGGCCTGGAGTAAGGTTCAAATTAGTACTGCCACTGAAGGAAATGCTGCAGTACAAATAGGATCGTTATCTCATTTGTCTGACTTGGCTGACAAAATTTCAATCTGCATGAAGTACAGTAATATTGTTTTGCCAACATGCATGAAGCCATTTCATTGAAACTTTAGTAGTTTAGTTCAAATCTCATTCCCATCTCCCCAAATGGAACTCTTCTAGCCACAGAATTTAGTGCAGTATCTTCATCAATGTTAAAACAAACATTTGCATTAATTTATACAGTAAGAATCATTAACCATGACAATATATAAAGTTAGTACTAATGTCTGAATTGTACTGTCTTGAAAAAATAAAAAATGTTGAAGAGACAAACTTAAATCCAGGTCCTGCTTACTCTACTTTACAGCAAACATTTATTTTATTATCTTTGCTCTAACATCTAGACCCTCCATACATTGTGGTATGAACCGTACAAATTCATAGCAAATATAGAGTTTACTCTTTCATTAAAATGCAAAAAGTAGTAATGACATTTGGATAAAATGAGTAATTCAGTCAGGATCATCGTATCTTATTTGAATTCAGCCATATACTTCAGCTGAGAAAATAGTTATCATTTACATCATCTCCGAGGAACTTACCTGCTATCATATGGTTTCCGAAAGACTTCCAAATTCTCAAACACCAACTACATGTACTGTGATTCATCTGCTTTCTCTTTTCCATAGCTATCTCACAGTTGAACAGAAAAATCTGTTTCACAGGTAGGGAATATTAAGCACAGTATTTTTTCCTTTGGTGGATGAGCAAGCATTAGGAAGTATAGGACAGTGATTTAATACACTCAGATTTATCCCTCAGAACACAAAATTACAGTTGCAGTTTGAGGCCTCTCTTAGCTTTTTACAAGGCTGCTAGAACATGTCAGCTCATCAAAATCTGAATTTTGCCCTATGTATGTTTGCATATAGAAGGGGAGGGAATGGCTTGCTGCCATGTGCCAGCATGTTCTCTAAGAATAAATCTCTTATCTGTGTAACAGAGGATCACAAATTTTGAGTTAGTTTCTGATTCTCAGTGGTGAGCTGCTAACTTACAGGGGGCCATCAGGCAGCCAGGGCTGGACCTGGCAGCCAAGGCCTGTCCCACCACCCCAGCCAGGAGCAGGGCAGCTGGGGGCACCGGGAAGCCCCATCCTTGACCTTCAGGCACCTCCCTGGGGGCAGGGACAGGCTGAGGTTGGACTGGGATGTCAACCTGTGGGTGACGGTGAGGATCAGCCCTGGTGAGGAGAACCATGGTCAGACACAGCCCTGGGATGGAAAGGCAGGACCTTGTTCACAGTTCACTAATTATACACACACAAATAGTAACTGTTTGTCCCAAAAATATGAGAGATTATGTTGCAGTCTGTGGAAATGCTGAAAATTATGTACCCTACTACCTATTGCTTGTATTTTCAAACTGGACTCAGAGTTGATGATGTTGGAGTAAGGCATCACTGATTTCCTAAGCAACATCTTAAACAGTTATAGAAGATGGACTGTTAATTCTGCTTTATGTTTTTATATATTTTTATTTTTACAAGTGAAGATCTGTTGAACCTTCCTTCCTGAACCTTCCACATGCAGTGGACCACTTCTGGCATGGTGAAAGACAAATCCTGACTATGCAATGCCCAGATCTTTAAATCTTTTCTTTGGCCCAGAGAATGATTTTTGAAACTATTTAAGCTGCTAATTTTCACCAACCAGTAAGATTATTTAGAAAACCTTCCCCTTGATTCCTACTTGGCCTGATTAAATCAGATTCTTTTTTTTCCAGACTGAACTTTAGAGAAATGAGAAGGAAGATTGAAGAATAGGCATCCCACATGTGAAGCCTCTGACTTTGCTAAGGCTTTGGCTCACATCCTTACAGCATGATTTTAGGTGTTAACTAAATTAAAGGCATAGCTATAAACATCACTCTTTACAAGTAAATGAAATATGAAACCATTTGAATGCCAATGATGATATATCATATATATTCATTTCAGTTTTTAATTCAGATATGATTAATAGGAAATGCACAGAAGCATGAATCAAACTCCATCTGAGTATACAGAAGTAGCTCAGCAAAAGATCAGGATGTATTTATTCATAACAGTATTCAGAGCTGAGAGAAGTGTTAGACAAAACTTTGGCCTGAACAGTGTCTAATATAGGCAATGAATGTTTGGGGACTGAGTCAGCTTTAGACTTGTGAGGACTTTGCCAGCCCCTGTAGCAGAAGTTTGTCCTCATCGCCCCACAAACTGCATGACTTGCATTGTTATGTGCCTTGGCCTGTGTCTCCTCCTGGTTCCTCATCACCCTGGCTGCTTATCCCTTAAGCTGTTTTTGTTTAGAAGATGCTGGAAAAGGACGTGAAGCTTAGAAGGAAAGAGCATACTTTGGGAGAGAGTGAACAGCTGCTGTCTTGCCCTGCATATATCTGAGCAGTCTAATACATCAAAAGTTTTAAGGTATGTATATAAGTAAGTTAAAACTTTTAAGGTTTATATATACCTTTAAAAACATATACAAACTCTTCTGTAGTAATTGAATGAGTCCAAGACAACAGGAAAGAAGGATGTTACAGAATGTAAAGAAGGTGGCAACATGCTGTTTTCTTGAATAAAAACCAAGTTGTTTACTAGATAGAATAAAGGAATACGTCTATGTGGGAAACAAAAAGCAAGAGAAAATGCTCTGAAAACAATGATTTGATGCTTCAGAGTAGCATTTTTTTTGTTATGGGTAGGTGAGAAAAGGGATGTGAAGGTTGTCTTTTCCATCTTGCCTTTTTATCTTTTTTTTTTCTGCCTATCATGTACATTTCAAAAGTTCAGAGATTTTCCCTTTTTTGTTTTTTCATAAAAAAATATAAATAAAATGCTGGTTTGTACTTGCCATTCCTTCATGGAAATAGAAATTAATCGTTTCAGTCTTTTGCAAGACCATATTGAAGGTATTTTGGAGGTCTCAGATTCATTGTGATTTGCAGATTCAGACAGTTCAGTAAAATGTAAGCAAAGAAACTTCACATTGCAGAGGCAGACAGTGAGGCTTGCTAATTACTACCCAGGCTCAGAAGTGCCCTGTTATTGTCCCTGGAGAATATTGCTCTTGCTGAATCTCCTTTTCTATTTTCCAGCTGGAAAGCAGTTTGCCCTTTTCATGGAAAAAGATCTGGCACCCAGAGCTTGAAGACCTCATTGTCTATTTTAGGGCTTTTAGCAAAACCACCTGCACAGCACCAGGTACCTTCTTCTAGTTTCTAAATGAAAAAAAACTATTCCTGAGCTCCCCTGTGGGGAACAATTTATCCACAGTTAAAATTTCTATTTTGTCAGTGTTATCCAGATGTGCAATTTTCATATTATTTACATATCTATTTTATGCAGACATTCATGTTTTAGCACTCTGCTCAAAATTTGCAGACCTGTTTTGTGTGATCACTGAGTACATACATTATCAAGTTGTTTTCAGAAGTATCATAACAATTTTCTTGTGAAATATAGAAGCAACATTGAAATTAGAAGTCTAAGGAGGAATTACATAATTAAAATGTCAGTAATGACTTATCTTTTAGAAAAAGAAAATAAATCTTTGTTTTTACAAACATATCATTGCATTTCACTGGTAGCTAGTTTTCCCAGGAGTAACTGCATAATTAGAAAGATTTGCTGCATACATAGAAAAATAACTTTTGCAGGTAAATTCCCTCAGCAGGATTTATTTTAATAAAATAATCAGACTGAAAAGAAACACTTTCATTTTATGGCACAATTGCTGCCAATGACATATTACTGCAGTGAACTCTGATTTCTTTTTAGTCTAGAATCATATTTCACTGCCTGACCCTTCTGTTTAGTATGTACAGTACTGTAATGCTGCTCAGTAAAAGAAAAATTGCTCATTGTTTGTTACTACTCATTAATTTGGACTTTTTAATTACACTTAGATGGGTTTAAATTATGAAAATGAGTAAAGTGAAGGTCAGGGAGAGATGGTTCATAAGGAGGGAATGCAGGGGTAGCCTTATATTGCCAAGTACCTCCAGTTATATTCCTGTTCTGCCTGTTTTCCAGTCTGGCTTTCTCTAAAGAAATTCTTGTTAGCAAGCCACACGGCCATATCAGGACAATGCTGTGCTCAAGTCAATATGCCCTGAGAAGACGTACCAGTAGGGGCTTCTCTGTAATCAATAGGATGACAGCACTACATCAGTTCTAGGGCTTCATCAAATCTCTTTCAGCTGATGGAGAGGAACTTTTACCCCCTTGTAATTGTGTCTATTGAGCACCACTATTATCTCTGGTTCTAGCAATATCATCTTTTCCAATGGCATGTCTTTTAGTTTTCTCTTATTCAGATATATCTTTTGTATCCCTGAGAGTGTGTTTTAACCCCAGGATGTGTTTTAATGTGGGGGTTTTTCCAATAGCTAGCTGATGACCAGCTCTTGTAAAACTGAAGGTCATGCTTCAGATGAAGTTGTTGAGGACTGTAGCTAAGGCTCCCTACAGAAGGTATCATGCTGGGGCTGTACTGGAACTTCCAGGTAAGTTCAACTGTTCTACAGGTATTCCTGATAGGGTAGCTGAACATCATTAGTGCCAAATGCTGTCCTCTGCCCCTTGCCTCATCTTCTGAGACATCCCCTTCCTTAAAGGCTTGCAAAAACCTGTCCCTGGAGGATGGATGATACAGGACATGGCTTCAGAGGCAACTTTCATATGAATGGTGAGGATGAGCCTCATCATTCCTCTTGATTGTAGCCTCTACTGGATCAAATAGTGGGATCTGGGATCCTCACAAGACAGATATTGAGGTGCTGGAGCATGTCCAAAGGAGGATAACGAAGCTGGTGAAGGGTCTGGAGCACAAGTCTGATGAGGATCAACTGAGGGAACTGGGGTTGTTTAGTCTGGAGGAGGCTGAGGGGAGACTTTATCACTCTCTACAACTACCTGACAGGAAGCTGTAGCGAGGTGGGTGTCAGTCTCTTCTCCCAAGTTACAAGCAACAGGACAAGAGGAAATGGCCTCAAGTTGCTCCAGGGGAGGTTCAGATTGGATGTTAGGAAAAATATCTTCTTCAAAAGGGTTGTCAAGCATTGGAATGGGCTGCCCAGGGAAGTGGTCGAGTCCCCATCCCTGGAGGTATTTAAAAGATGTGTAGATGTGTCACTTAGAGGCATGGTTTAGTGGTGGACTTGGCAGTGTTAGATTAACAGTTAGACTCAATGATCTTAAATGTCTTTTCCAACCTAAATGATTCTATGATTCAATGATTCTATGATTACCCTATTATACAGGGATGTCAGGGAGACAGACATGGCTACCTCAAAATACTGTAACTTCTCACAGAATTTCAAGCATTAGCTTCACTGCTAAATACTAATTTTAGACTTGCCTAATATAGAAATGAATTGCTCATGCTAATTTTAGGAGTTAGAACTAATAAAGGATGATGCTGTTCAATTACTAAGTGGTATAGAATTCAAAGCACCCTTTGATAAGTACCTGAACTGCCTGCTTTCTCACTTCCAGACCTTCAACAGAAATCAAACATGAAAGTTTTCCACCCCTAGAAGGGCACTTCTGTTCAAACTTATAAATGAGTGAAGGCTTCAGGTAAAACTGGGGACTCTTTGCATTGTAATGACAATTTCTACGAGTGACTACTATATAATTATAATATCATAAATTATAGATATAGTTATGGCATACCTAATGTTTTTAAAGCTGTATTCTGTCAATTAGCTTAACACAGTTGTGTAATGCAGCGTGGTTTAAACATCTGAGATTTATTAGCAATTAACATATGCTTTTATTTTTCTTTCAAATGCACTCACTATTAAAAATAAATGTTGTAGATGAAAACATTTTGTGATTATTTCAATTCATTAATAGATGCTGAAACTAATGTCGTGCCTGATAGAATTAAAATATAATATTGCTTCTGGTTTGTGAAAAGCATAATAATAACTCTGAGAGCTGCTTTCCTTCAGTTGCATTGCAGAAATGTGGGCTTACGCCACATGGAAAATGAGGGCTCACTTGTTACACCCTCTGCCTAGCAACTCTGAAACATTGTAGCTTTATGTCCTCTACCCTAAATCTGTTCTGACTGCTGGCTTCCTCTGTTTCAGAGATTTGTGTGAAACTGGAGTTTGGGCAGCATAGTTTTGTCTATTGCACAGCACAGAATATTTAGAGTTATGAGCACCTAAGGATGCAGGTCAATATTGAGGTTTTTAAGTATCTCAGTACATGATAATTTTAATGATAGTCAAATGTTCCTCTGTGTCTTTGACATTTACAGCCATTTGTAAACACCTAAATATCCCTTTTCGATGGCCTTTTCTCAGTCAGTTGTAGATGGGACTTCCTAGGTTGACCATGACCAGGAATGAGTTGTTCTTGATCACCCAAAGGATTCTGTGAAGCAAGAGCAGCAGCAATGAATCCTATTGCACTCACAACCAGGAAATGGGAACATCTTGGGGAAGAGCCAGCAAGGGAGGGCAGTCTATCCTCCTTAACATATGGTTATGGAGGGGACAGAAATGCCCTGAGGAAATTAGAAAAGTACAGAAGGAATCTTGTGGTCACCTTGTGGGAGCAGACAGGAATGGCACAGTTATGTCTTAAAGGATGCAGAGCTGTCCTCGTTTAAAGTCCAGGGATGGGGGCGTGAGAGCACTGCAGAGATGAACCAGCTTGATAGTTGTGATGACCCTGAATTTAGGCACAGGCACAGGTATGATGGAGGATGAAAGCAGGAGGGACAGTTCCCCTTCACTCCTACTCCCCCGTGCTTTGTGCTGGGCTGCATGGGAAGAACAGAAATAATGCAGGCACAGTCTCAGCTGCTAGGCACAGCTCTGCAGCTCTGCCCTGGGTGACATCACCTATTTTCAATAAATTCTAGTCTGTTGTTACATGACAAAGAATGAAAGAACACAACACTGAGGGACAACTAAGTGGAATATGAGCACATCCTTAATGGATTCCCTGAACAGGGCTGCTTTACTTATGGCACATCAGTAAACTCCTTTTTCTTTTTGTTGTATTTCAAGAAAAAACTACAACTTGAATTTGATAGAGAAATGCATTCTTTTATGTGGTTAACACATTTGTGCTTAATGTGTTCATGTATAGGGTTATTTTAGCCATCGGGCTAAGTGGCTTCCAAAGAATGAATGGAATTTTGGGACCTTGCCAGTTAAGGAAGAATAATTTACAGGAGGGAATGGTTTGTAGCAGGTTCATCTGGGATCATACTTTAGAGCAAGGGTCTGTCTCTGAAATGTTGACTGGAAAAGAATGGACTGATTTTTGTGACAACAATCAAGTAGTACAGGAACAGAGAGAACAAGTCTGTAAGAGAAGATTGCTAATAGTTTTGGAATGAAGAATGAGAATTGCCGTATAAATAGACATCAAGGTACAGAGTAATTGTACAGGATTAAAAAAAATGTTTACACCAGCCTCTGTGAATCTAAGATTGTCCCCATTTTTCAAAGCAAGGACAGCTATAAGTTTTAATTTTTCTGATTTTTGCTTTTTCACTTGACAAAAGGACAGATATTGGCTTAACAGATAGACACTTAAGCAATATAGACACTTTTAACAAAGAAACTGGAAAAATAATGAAAAGTAAAAAGCCAAAACCTAGGAAGCAAAAATCAGTGAACTGGAAGAGGGAAGTATTCAGAAATTCTTTAATCCTGAGAGAAGAATCGGGAATAGTGTGTAGCAAGATTCAAATCTGAAAACCTTGATCAAAGAGGCTGTAGGATGGGTCAATTGTCTGTGACGGGCCACAGAATTCAGAAACACTGGGATACAGAATATTCTTTAGGCTTATACCTGAAGTGGTATTGCAATTTAAAGAAAAGAAAAAATAAGGGTGTCGGAGAAACCCAGAACAGGTATAAAGGGATCTCTGAAACATAGCTGGAAAATAAGCACAGCACCTACTAAAACTTGAAGTTAGTCCATGTAATTTGTGTCAAGATGCACACCTGAGCTAGACAAGTAACACAGCTTATCCAGGCTGTTTCAAGCAGTACTGGACATGCAGAGATAAAATTAGCCAGGGTTGTGCTATTCTTTCTAGGCTGTGTCAGTCCTGTCTGCCTGGATTTGTACTGCAATATTTTCTCCCAGTTTCATCTGGTCTTGGTTATATAACTGTTGTCTCCAGCGCAAATGGTGATTTCAGGGGATAGTTGTACACCTTGACTGTATGTGGAATGTGTAAATCTAGACAAATGATAAGCAATTGTTCATATTTCTAAAGCTAAAATTGAGACCAGCTAAGTAAAATACAAAGGGAGTATGGACAGGTAATTTTCTCATCTGCCCTTGGATCTCAGATTCTCCTTACTTCATGAAGTAAGTTAAAATACTGCTTCAGTTCAAGTATACTTTTTGTTTGTTTTTCAGTTTTTAATAATTACTTAATGTTAAAACTGTGAATAAATTAGTTTATGAGGGTTCCTACAAACAAGCTTCCCATTTTTTTCTCATATGTGTACACTCCTGGTAATTTTACTTTGATTTTTTAAAAAATAAACTAAGAATACAGTAAAACTTAGATTTCAGTAGCCAAGTTGGTTTAGTTTGCATTTTAAAAAGCCAAACAGACAGGCTGGTTAGTCTCACCTCTGTCCCTGGAAAGGTGATGGAACAACTCATTCTGAGTGTCTTCTCCAAGCAAGGGGATGGAAAAAAGATCATCACGAGTACCCAGCACGGATTCACCAAGGGGAAATCATGCCTGACCAATCTGATAGCCCTTTATGATGGCATGACTGGCTGGGTAGATGAGGGGAGAGCAGTGGATGTTGTCTACCTTGACTTCATCAAGGCTTTTGACACTGTTGCCCATAACATCCTCATAGGGAAGCTCAGGAAGTATGGGTTGGATGAGTGGACAGTGAGGTGGATTGGGAACTGGTTGAATGACAGGGCTCAGAGGGTTCTGATCGGCGGGGCAGAGTCCAGCTGGAGGCCGGTAGCTAGTGGAGTTCCCCAGGGCTCGGTACTCGGCCCAGTCTTGTTCAACATGTTCATCAATGACCTGGACGAGGGGACAGAGTGTACCATCAGCAAGTTTGCTGATGACACAAAACTGGGAGGAGTGGCTGATACGCCAGAAGGCTGTGCTGCCATTCAGCGGGACCTGGACAGGCTGGAGAGTTGGGCAGAGAGGAACCTGATGAAGTTCAACAAGGGCAAGTGCCGAGTGCTGCACCTGGGGAGGTCGAACCCCATGCACCAGTACAGGCTGGGGGCTGACCTGCTGGAAAGTAGCTCTGCTGAGATGGACCTGGGAGTCCTGGTGGACGACAAGCTGACCATGAGCCAGCAGTGTGCCCTTGTTGCCAAGAAGGCCAATGGTATCCTGGGGTGTATTAAGAGGAGTGTGGCCAGCAGGTCGAGGGAGGTTCTCCTCCCCCTCTACTCTGCCCTGGTGAGACCCCACCTGGAGTACTGTGTCCAGTTCTGGGCTCCCCTGTTCAAGAAAGATGAGGAACTCCTAGAAAGAGTCCAGAGGAGAGCAACTAGGATGATAAAGGGACTGGAGCATCTCCCCTATGAGGAAAGGCTGAGAGAATTTGGCTTGTTCAGCCTGAAGAAGAGGAGACTGAGAGGGGACCTCATCAACACCTACAAATATCTTAAGGGCGGAAGTCAAGAGGACGGAAGCAGTCTGTTTACAGTGGTGTCCAGTGACAGGACTAGGGGCAACGGGTGCAAACTGAAACATAAGAGGTTTCAGTTGAATAGGAGGAAAAACTTCTTTACTCTAAGGGTGACAGAGCTGGAACAGGCTGCCCAGGGGTGTTGTGGATTCTCCTTCTCTGGAGATATTCAAGGCCCACCTGGACGAAGTCCTGTCTAGCATGCTCTAGGAGAACCTGCTTTAGCAGGGGGGTTGGACTAGATGATCTCCCGAGGTCCCTTCCAACCCTTGCAATTCTGTGATTCTGTGAAATTTACATATGATTCATCACTACAGTAACAGACTGAATGAACATCACTTGATTGGTGACCTTATTCAACCAAAGCTTCCCCAAAAGCTCCCCATGAACCTCAGTTCATAGTTTGGCCAAAGTCCTCAGGCTGTAAGCAATGTTTTTTACCTTATTAATTAAGACCCATATCATTCAAGTGGGATTCTCAAAAGTGCTCAGCAATGGCTTGGCTCTTTGTCAACTGAAATTATCTGTGAAGCTTACACTAATATCAATGAAATAGGAGTTAGGTCAATACTAAAGAGGTTTTTCTGCAAATTCTATTGATGTGTCACTGCAAGTTGGTCTGATTCTCTTGCCATGAACATTATGCAGTAGAGGACATGCTAAAGGTGCAAGTATCCAAGCAGCAGGGCCAGCTTCAGGCAAAGTCATCTGTTGCTTAGCACAGCAGCTTGCCAGGTGCAGGCAACAAAAGGGCCATGGCTTTCCCTGCTTGCCTCATCCATGCCAGGGCCTGGGAGAGACAGCTGAAGAGTTCTCTCCTTCCCAGAGCTTCCCGTTCCTTTGTCTTCTATCTTTCTGTGACAAAAATGTCCTGGTCACAGGCCCAAAATTTTACCTTTGGAGAGGAAGAGTTCAGCTGTAGACAGCACTGTATCAAGTACCAAAAGAACCCTCTTCTAATTGATATTTTTGTTTACAGTGCATTTCTTTGCCGTTCCTACTGTTTCAAGCATTTTCTTCTTTCCTTAATTGCTTCTAATTTCAGCAGTTTCTTTAAAAAATAATTATTAAATGTTCATTTATTTTTTATCACAGTATTCATTTAAACTTCAGAACAGTTTCAGACATCTGCAGCTTGGTGTTGCCCATGGCTATGTGTTAACCCCTACACTCAGGCAGTCTTCCTTAAAGGTGCAGTGATGCACTCACATGATTTGATATATATAGTTAGAAGCCACAAAATTATTTCCTTTTTTTTTTCTTTTTTTTTTTTTTTTGGAGAACCATTATATCCTCCAGAGCAGCAGAAAAAAACAATCCCCAAACCAATTCCTGACTAGCGTACAAAATTGCCAGGCTGAAAAACACAATTCTCTTAGGCATGGGGATAGGAAGAAAGATGTTGAACCTGCTCATAAACAGATATTTATTGAACAAATGTTCTTGGGGTTTTATTCATCCAGGGAAAGGATTCTGAGGGAAGGGAAATGTTTCAAGTAAAGCTATGTACAATGCTTATGGAATCTAATTCAGGGACTCAAGTAATTTTAGCAGAGAAGACTTCAGTTAAAATTAGATAAAACAGATTCTGTCACATTCATTGAAAGAACATTGTACAATACACTCTGTTCTGGAATGTCAATTAACTTCAGATTGAAGACCAACACTCAGACAATTCTCAATTAGTAAAACAGAAAATCTATTCAAGACCTGTAACCTGCAGTATTTCTCAAAGCAAAGTTTAACACATATTTTGAAAAAGTCTTTACAAATTATATCTGTCAGAAGTAGCAATGTATGTGTGTTGCTGTTTTCACTAGTAAGTTTTATCATATCAGTCTTGAGTATCATAATGCCTGAGATCAGTATTTTGCTATATTATCCTTTAATTCCCCATTCCAAGAGAAATAATTTTGCAGACTTTTTTTTTTTTTTTTTCCCCAAAGGGACAGCCTGAGGAGTTCTTCATCAACTTAAAATGTAGAATGTAGAAGAGGAAAATAGATGCTAAGACAAAAAGGAACTTCAGTCTTTTGACTAACACCTGTCAAAATAGATTATTATTTATTCCCTGTTCTTTTAGGCTTCCCAAGATAAACATATTGTGAATAAACTGATAGAAGATTATGCATTGCAGTCTATGGTAATGGTGAGACTCTGTTTTCAACTAACTTCCATCACAGTAAACAATGTTTTGCTTAAAACAGATTGCACTTCTATTGTAGAATTTAGTCTTGAACTAAATGTTTCCATGTCTTAAAATTAATCTTTAATTTATGTCCTTGTGATAACTTCTGCAGCTCATTTATATTTTGTTAATTTTGTTTCTTCTTTGATACTTTGATCCTGATTGAGGAATCCTCACATGATTACAAAATTCATTTCTATTTTGCGGTCTTGAAACAAAAGGTGGCTCCATCTTCTTCCATCTTTCCACTTTCTGGTTGGAGCACAAACATGAAAATCATTATTCTTTACAAAGACTTGTGTGACTTGTGATGTGGGTTGACCTTGAACATCAGCTTGGCACCCACACAGCCATTCCCTCCTGTCCCCCGCTCAATTAGCAGAGAGAATAGGAAGAGAAAAAGTGAGAAAACCTGTTTAAGGGCATTTCAATAGGTGATAAAGACATATTAGTAGGTGAAAGAAAGAGGAAAAAAAAACAAGTGATGGAAAGGCAATCACTCACCACATCCCACAGACTAATGCCCAGCCAGTATACTAGCAATGAGCCCTTTGGAAGCCAAAAAACTCCCAGTTTTTATTTCTTAGCATGGCATAGAATAACCCTTCAGCCTATTCAGTTCAGCTCTCCCAGCTGTGTCCCCTCCAAGCTTCCTGTGCATCCCCAGCCTGCTCAGTACAGGAGGTGGGGAGCAGGCCAGGAAACAGAGAAAATCTTGATGCTGTGTGAGCACTGCTCAGCAATAGCCAAAACATGGGTGTATTAACACTATTTTAGCCACAAATCCAAAACACAGCACCATACAGGTTGTTATGAAGAAAGTTAATGCCATCCCAGTCAGGCCCAGTACTATGTCCACCCTCCCCAGTCAGTTTGCACCCTAAGGGGTATTTATCTCTTTCCACGGAATGTAGGGGCTTTGCTTGGGCAGGGTCAGGTTAGTTAACAGACCCTCTGATGTTAACTAGCCAAGTGGATTCTGCTAAATTAGCATCCCAACACTTCCATGTCCCATCAGCACCCATCATTCTCAGCATAGTCTCTAACAGTCCATTGTATTGCTGGAGGCTGAGAGGGGATGCAATATACTGAATTCTGTGTGCTTTGGCTCACACTTTTGTGAGGTTGTTTCGGAAATGTTTGACTCATTTCTTTTTACGGTGCCATTTTGCTGTAGGACTTGCTTTTCAAGATTCAGAATGGTTTTTTGGGCAGTGGCATGGGCTACAGGGTATGTTTCTAGCCATCCAGTAGTGGCTTGCACCATGATAAGTATATGACATCTGCCTTGGCGTGTTCACAGAAGTGGTCCAATATAACCAACCTGCCACATGGAGCTGAACAGGGTCCATTAGTTCTTTCCCAGAGATAGTTTATGCTACATCAAAGGTCCACCAATACCCTTTTGGATCCTTGCAGTACCCTGTTCTGAGGTAGTCAGTGCCAAGGATGCAAGGAGCCTCCAGGCTAGTTACAACAGAATGCTTCTGCCACTTGTTCCCTGTTAAGCTCACCTCAGCCTCCAACACAGACAACTGTTGGGATCTTCCTGTCACTCCAGAAACCCAGATGGATACTTCCCCCTGATACCCTGATGACATTGGGGTACATGGTGCTCCAGTTATCCACCAAAGTCTTATTGTTGTGTACACCCAATGTCCAGGCTATAAAACCCAGAAGAAATGAGAAGAAACTAACTTCTTTATCACAGATTGTGAGTAAAGGAGAATGAGGATAAATTGCTCAGCTGTGGCAAACTGAAAGTTTTGCAGAATCAGAACTCACAAACCAGATTAGGAGTTTCAAAGTTAAATGAGGCATCAAGTGAGGTTTAAGCAACAGCATCAGCAACCACTATGTCAGTTCCACCTAAGTCCTGCTATAGGTGTCTTCATCTTTCAACATTTCCTATCTGACATCGGGGGTCTTTTCTTTTGCAGCAAGGAAAGCTAACACTAGGACAAGCCCTCAGTTGGTTTAAACTCTTTTCATATATTAATGCGACATAAGCCAACACATTTTAGGTCCTGTCTTTGAAATGTCCACACATGGACATTTCTACACAATTCTACACATGCAGAACATATCTCTATTCTCATCAAAGGCATTTAAACTATTCAGAAGTAGGCTACATTGATTTTTTTTAATTATTAATAAAATATGTCTTCCTTTTATTCTTTTAACTCTAATGCATTAATGGTGCTGTGTGTTCTAGTCCAGACTGCTTCTCAGGAAGAGTAGTAAGTATCAGGATTACATGCAGGAGAAACTTATTTAAAACGACAAAGACGCTGCTCATGTTCAGAGAAAATATTTAACTAGTGGCAATGAGGAATCTGTGGGAGACAATCCTTGTCTTCTTCCTTCAGCATTACTAATAAGAGGAAGGAAAACAATGGGGGAGAATAGGCACAGACGTGGTCTCTTAAAGTGTGTGTAATTTCAGCTCTGCAAAACAAAATCTCGGTATTATTTTCTTCCCTCCTTCCCTGACATGTTCCCTCTGTCCTCCCAGCCAGCCTTCCCTCCTTCCCCTCCTCCTTCCTTCCTTCTCTTGCTCTTTCCCTCTCTCCCTTTATGTGTCTCCAGTTTATGAAGTTTACAACTTCTTCCAGCTTCTGAGGTATTTAATCTCCTGACATGTAAATTCCTTATGCAGTTTATGGAATTTATAGTCTCTTCAATCTTAAAGATAGAGAAGCAGAGCTTGTAAATTTTTATAAACTAGTAAGTATATATTTCACTATCTATATTTAGATGTGCTCTTATGCAGTTAGACATTTTCTGCAGTTGCAGAAGGCAGAGGTGCAAGCAGAACTCTATCGTTAACTGACATCTTCCATATTTTGATTAGGTGACCACTCTAGTTAAGGTCAGATTGCAGATGAGCTCCTACATAGCCCCCAATCTCAAAATGTTTATACTTTGTACCTTTCTCACAGTGATATTTTTTATTTTTATCTAACACCTATATCCCTCTGAGATGACATAATTCCATTTTGTATGGAAAAATTCTGGCATATAGACATCTGTGAGAGACATATACAGATGGAAAAGATAGACACACTGCCTTTTCTTTTAGGTTTGATACTGACTCCGTAGTTAACTAGTTGGTACCTGTCCTAATTTTTTTAAGACATCTAAGGTCTGCTAGCACTAACACTTCCTGGGCTGGTGAATGCCTGTGTTTCTTACCTACTTGAGTTTCTTTCATTTAGTTTAACACAAATTCTTTCCTTCCTCTTACCAAACTGATTTTTGCTTTGGTATTGTTCTTTTCTTTTATTTTTTTTTTCTTTCACTCACCATTATTCCATATCTAAAAGTAACTACTAAGTATGGGGTGTCAAAGAGCTTCTGTCTGAGATTATTAGTTAAATAAAGCCATCAATTCTTCCAGTGGCAGTTTAGTTTGATCATTGAAAACAACTGCTCCAAAGAGAGATATGTCAGTTTTGGTTTCCCTCTCATCAGTTTGAAAGCATGGTTCTGGTAGGAGAAAAGAAGCAAATGCATTAATAATGGCTAACAGCATAATTTCTTCTGATGATGAAGTTTAATTCACAATGTCTGTTCCACTTTTTAAATTCTATCTTACTTCTCTAGAATCAGAAACAGTAAACAGAAAATTATGGATAACAGAAAACATGGATCAATTCATGTTCCATACAAGGAAGGGTGGTTTACAGAAGCACCGTTGTGAGTAAAAGATCAGCCACCTGATATTCCAAATCTAGTAACTGGTTTAAGTACAAATCTCCTTGCATTTGTTGATTTCAGGGTGCCTCTACAGGAACTGATTGCTCTAACCATACAAATCAAAGCTGGACTTCCAGGCTGACTTAGTTAATTTCCAAGTCTAGAAGTCCAACAAAGAAGAAAGATGGAGTTAACCTTAATTGCTACCTATTAACCCTGACTAATACTTTACAGCAAAATCACAAATATATGCTATAGTACCTTTTCTTTTCCCTGTCTTTGCAGTCTGAAATATAGATGTAGTCTAAATTCCATTGACTTTCAGTATGATGTATTCTCCTGAGGTTTTGCTGACCTGAGCTATGCATTTCTACAAGACAATTTTTTTTCTTTTTAAAAAAAGAAAATCTTTGAAAACTGCTGTGAAAGTAAGAGTAAAACCTCACGTATTAAAATGATACAAGCCACTTCACAGGAGACAAACTAGTCAGAGTACTGAAATGTGACAGAGTTCAGAGTAGATCAAAATTTCCTTTCCTCAGCCAAATACCCTGTATACAAGATCAACCTGCTGCTATTAGGCAGATACTCCTGGCCTATTTCTGCTGAAAGGAAAACAATGACATGCTCAACATTAAAAAAAAAAAAAAAAAAAAAAAAAAAAAAAAAAAAAAAAAAAAAAAGCAGCTTACAGAGAATAATGGGGAAAAATCATGGACAACACTATTTTCACAAAATTAGAAAAATGTGAGTTGGTATGGGGGAAAAAGAAAATATTAACTGTAACCTGTATTAGACATAGGAAACCAGATAACCAGCTGAAAGCCAATAAGGACAAAAATCACATCTCTAATGCCCTGCTATTTTTAGAGTAATACTGTAATAGATCATAAATACTTCCAGAGAAATCATACAGGGGATAACTGTATAATAAGTTAAATTTGCCCAATTTAGAGAGGTTCTTCAAAGTTCAAAGGATTCTGTTATTTTAGTAAACCAGTTACTTCGGTCTTAGTTTTCTGTTTCATATATGTACATATTATACGCCCCCCCCCCAATATTTCTGTGTGTACCTATATAGACAGATATATGAAGCAAGCATTCAACAAAATCAAGACGTACAGACTTGACATGCCTTCATCTCCTCTAATAAGATGCTTTGTAGTTCTCTGCTGAGAATCCAAATTTCTTACAAAAATATGATACATATTAGTTGTTTAATTTTAATTTTTCCCATGACTTTATTTATTGCTATATATACATTCTTATTCTTAATCTTATTCTTATTCTTTCTTATTTTTATTCTTATTCTTTTCTTATTCTTATGAAGTTCTTAAAATACAGCAGTCATGGTAATTCTTGCTATGTCTAAAATGTAGAAGCTTTAAAGTTTTATTTCTTATTAAAAAAATCAGTGGCTTACATAATTATGAAAAGCATCAAAAATTTGAGGGACAGGCAAGGTGCTAAACTTCCACAAATAATTTTTAGGAACAATTCTGATCCATATTCTTTTAGCTTACTAGTGTTAATACTGTTTTAAAACTAGGACCTATTCTTTCTAAAACTCTGGTGCTACCTGCACAGTACTAGCACATTTTAAAGAAATAATTTCTCCTTTATGTAAATATTAAAGAGCAAATAAAAACATAAACCTGCATTAGGTTCCCATTCTAAAATACATACTGGTGTTCAATTCCAAGAAGAGGAGAAAAAGATGCTAGATTTTAACAATACATTTTAATTGTATATTGAATTAATTTGCCCTGACAGAAAGTCTATAACCAGAGTGGACACTTCCTCAGTGGAATTTTCAACTCCTTCTCTTGCCCAGGAACTAAATTCCCTAAAATTTCTGTAGTGAGATCTTTGAGTAGATGGTTTAATAGGTTTTGACAACAATTCAATAGCTATATCTGAAAGGCCTGTTGTTTAAAATTATTTCTTGTTGTGTGACAAGTGACAAGAGACTAATTTAGAATTCATTTGCAATGACAAAACTCAGTCCTACCTCAGGACCTGAATCACTCCTCATACTACCTCCTTAATTGTAGGTAGTCCATCAACATCTAAATCAATGTCAAAACCAAGGTCACAGGTAGTCTCCAATGGCAAATACTGTAGAAAACATAAAATAGATATACAACAATATAAATAGATAATGTGAAAGGTTCCACATTTTCCACTGTCTTGCTACAATATGGATACCCTGAAATGTTTTAAAGGTAACACTGAATGCTGGATAGTGTTGGTTAGTGCATATAACAAAGGCATTTCTGAGAACTTTTCCCACAACTTAAAAATACCTGTTGACTTCTGACTTACTCCCGTGACTTATAGATAGGACATCTGTGCCCAAGTTCTCTTCCACTGGAATACGTTGACCCATTAATTGGGACAACTTTGTCCCATTCTTATTTATGGTTAGAAACTTTTGGCCCCATGGTCTAGGCTGCTATCTTCAGCACTGTTCTAATGCATTGTTTCTTTATTCTGATAAAATGGTCTTCCTCCTCCTCTTCCTCCATTCTTCTGTCTCCACTGCAGAGTGCAATCTGAAACACCCTAAATGATTCTGTGATTATTAACATACTCCCATGTGACATACAGACCAACTATGGCACATAATATTTGGTTAATCCAACACACTCAGGAAGTGACATGCTACCATGCCATGGAAGCTGAAAGTTTTGGCCTTCATAAGTACAAATACTTCAAACTATGTCCAGAGAATAGAAAATCCTAAAGAAAAAAATGTTAATTATTTAGTCTCAATTACATAGTCTGTTAATGTTGTGCATCTGTTTGCAGTTGGTGGGCACACTGTCCTGCAAGGGTTTCTAAAACACAGAGAAAGAATGAATAAATTTGTTTTGCCATAGGTATTGGTTCTCCTTTTCAGGACATTGAATCAAGTCAAGAAACTGATTTTCACAGTAATTCTATACACCTGCCTTCTTAATCAGAAAACAGATCACAACGCTACTTGTCCAGGTTAGCAAACTATGCAGTGTCTTCTAAAGGGATTCAAATTCCATGGTGTTTTGCTGAGTTGTGACAAGTGAACTTGAAAATTGGAGATGGCAGGTCACCTATAAAAATAGGTAAAATAGCATTTTGTTTTCAGAATTTAATTTAATATATTACATTTTTTTCCAAAGATATCTTGAAAGGTTGACTTACTTTGTAAGCTCTGCAATGCATTTTTTTTCGAGCGGAAGAAATGGATATATCTCTACATTAAAAACAAAACAAAACAAAGCACAGAAATCAACAAGTTCAATAACCTAAGATTCTCCAAAATGTTTCTCATGCTTACATTCAAGTTGAATAGAAAAACAAAAGAAATTAAATAGGTTTCTCCATTTAAAGTGGTACATTTCTCTACACTATACTCTGCATACCTCTGTTTAGTGTAGCCCTCTTCTCTGCAACATTCATTTGTTTCACTTGAAGGAAATACCACAGAATAAAAACCCCTTTAAGAGTCTCTGGGGAGACCTCAGACAATCAAAAAAATGGTACTTGTCAATCTCAGAATGATGATTTGTAAGAAAAAATATGGCAGAAATGTAGTTCAGAATGGATAGTGGTGAAGCTGAAGAGCAAATATTTCTTTGCCTTCTTAGCCATTGGTTATTCAAATGTGCAGCAGGGCTGTAATGCTTGAGCTGCCAGAATAATTATTAAAGTCAGAATATGTTCCAGTGCCAACAGAATGTTGCACAAATAAACATAGAGGCCTTTTCTGGTTTTAAAATATTTTTCACAATAAAACTCTGCTTCTAATTCACTTTTTCCTCAGTAGGCAACAAATGTTATCCCACAAATAGAACATTAAATTTGTAATTAAAAAATTCTGGTATCTTCAAAAATACTAGTACCTTGATTTGCCATTAAATCTAGTTAAATGACCTTGAGTAAATATTTTTTTGTCTAATTCACTGTCCAGTTGAGTCACTCAATGAAGTCTCACTGACTTGAACATATATTTTATCAGGCCATTACTCTTTTATGCTTAAGCTTTCCTGCATCCAATGGTGATATATACTCAGTATTGTAAAGAATTCTAAAATCTATCGATGACAACACAACAAAGGTTGAATATTAATGGGTAGCCTATATGACAAGAGAGGAGATATCTCATTTTCTGACATAAATTAATATTATCACCAACAGTTCAGAACTTACTTGTGTGTCCCTGAATTACATGCCAGGCTGTATTCCACCTCCTTATTTCTTTAGTTGTAATAGGTTTAGAAAAGTCATGAGTAAAAGAATTCTAAAGCATTTGAGCAATTAAAAGCTTGTTTTCATTTGTGCTTGGCCTCAAGCAACATGACTCAACTCAATTCTTCTTATATAATTGATTTCCAGTGTGCTGCCTTGAAGTGTTCCCTGGGATGCTCATATACAGACCATAAAACAGTTTTCTTATTGTTGAAATGCAGCAACTTCTTTGCTGGAAAGTGTAACTGCTTGATAGTAACAAATGGTGCTACCTGTCTCTTAGTAACTTTACCTCTTGAATCCACGAGGCAAAAATCTGCAGAACAAGAACCAGGATACTATTTATGAGAGCTTTAAGTTTACCTATAGCCACATAGGAAGTCTTAAACCAGCTTTCTTTTTTTCATCTTAGACATCTCCAGCAACCAAAAGTTACATCAACCATGGTAAACTACTTCTTTGTGAAAGGTCAAGTAGAAAATTTGGGGTACAATCTCCAAGAACTCTAACTCCTTTCTTAACTCTTTTTTTTTCCTGCCTCTCTACCTGATTACAGCTTGGTCATGAGTTCTTCCCTACTGTTAGGGGTGACTTATTTCCATAAAAGTGAAAGAAGTGAGCACTTTCTTTTCTTTCTTCTCATTAAGACATTATTCTTTTGCTATTCACCTCTACTAAGTTCTCTCAGTCTCTCTCTTGCTTGGTTTTGGCTCTGTCTTTTCAATCATATGGAGAGAGCAAGGATGACTGTGAAGAACAGAAGCTGAGAGGCCTGTAGTTCCCTGAATTAAATTCTGAGCAGACTGTCTGGTAGGGATGCTCTAAGGGGTGAAAAGGATGGAGTTGAAATTGTTCAATTTCACTTTAGTGTTCTGAGAACAAGTGTAATTGCCCTATAAAGTTGCTAATTGTAGGTTTGTCTGAAATAATCAAGAAAAATAAACCACTGCAAATAAATACGTGTTTGAGATTACTTAGTTTAACACATTTATTAGTTCCTCAGCTGCAGGAAAGAATGTCTCTTCTAAATATGAGAGAGATGACTGTGATGTAGGATGGTGGACTCGTACTTTACTGTCACTGCAGTGTGACAGAAGCAACTTAGGCTTGATTTGTAGAGCTTTATGTTTGCAAAATAAGCAATATTCCTGATTCTAAAAAAAAAAAAAATGGAAAATGAGTAGTAATGAGAAAGTGTCTTATGGATTTCTGGGTAAGTAAAGAAGGTACTGCCAGAATGGATCCAGTCTAGCTCTCCTAAGGTGGAGAAGTAGAACGTAAAAAATGGGAGCATGATAAAGATACAAAAATAGTTTGCATGAATTACATGAATTTTTAGTTTAGTATGTGAGCCTGCTGAAACATGGCCAGCTGCAATAAAGACCTGTTTGGAAAACCAGCTGATACTGGCCACCATACGCATCAGTTTAGCAACAAGAATGATATCTTGCCTTTGCCCTTGACAGTTTCCCAATTAAAGTAATATATTTTCTTTTATTTCTAGGACAAAATGTAGTAACAAAGACTCCATTTGGTAATTTTCTTTTGGTGGTTAAAGAATACTTTTCTTACTCTTCTGAGTTACATCAGCTGTATCCCTTCAGAGGGAAAAAGTATCCCATCCCTATTCCATTCTTTTTTGCCCCTGCATATTCAAAAAGGACAGAACATGTGGTCTCACTGAGAGAATACACAGTACTAACCACCTGTGAGCAGTATTTAAAAATATACAAGGACTTTAACCCAACAGTAGGACTTTGTGCCTAAATGGTTATATCTGTATCCCCAGTCCTAAAACTTCTGACAGCCACATCTCCTCCCATAAAAAGGTTTCTCCAGCACAGATATTTAAGAAAGAGATAAAAGGATATCTTTGAGAATGTCTTTACAAATTTGATTTTATTTCCATGTAAGTTGCAGTGTCAAAGGAAAGCGTGTAGCAAAATAGCAGGGTCTCTTTCAGCAATACTGCAGTCCTGGTGGATTATACAGGACCTCATGGATGGACTGAGAAAACTTGTGGTAACTCCCAGGCCTCTGTAAGTTATGCCAGTTGTTGGCCATCTACTGCCCAATCCTTTCTAATTGTTGATTCATCACAGCGACATTTGAAAAAATGTGGTGAAATATGTTGAAAATGTACTGATGTAATTGATGCTGAGAAGCTGGATAATACGAAGAAATTTTAATATGATTAGCTGTAAGAGTGAGATTGTCATCAGTATGTTCAGCTGATGCAAAATTACTAAGGTTAAGGTTATAAATATAGCAAAGCATTAAAAAGCTTCTGGATATGCATCGATTTTTTACACCATGGATCTATATTTACCCATCAACAATCACGTCTGTAAAAAATGTGAACACATGCACAGCTTTTCAAATTCATATTAAGTGACAGGTCCACTACTCTGATCTACACCTTCTTCAATACTTTGATGATTTATTCACTGGCCATGAATCCAGTAATGTATCCAACCATTACAATAATGGGACTTCTAATAAGTTCTTGAGTGGGCAGAAGTATTTTGAATGGATTTAGAAACTTGAGTTAGGATATTTAATTTAAACCTCTTTGATAGGAAAGTGTATAAATGTAATCAGTGAGTTTAAATGAGCTTTATTGATCATTAGAAAGCTTTTCTGCTACTTGATGTCATCTGTAAATATGGAAGGAAGCACTGGATATAGATTTCCCTGCTCACATAATTGAATCAGTTAAGATTATTTATAACAATCAACACTAACTACTCTCTGTGAATAATGAATAGAGAGTCTCAGCTGATGACAGAAGTTATACTTATCACTGGGCCCCCATTTTCAGCTTCTGAATTTGGCCAAGACCTATCAAAGCCAAAAGAGTTAGCAGAAAACAGTCCAAGCCAATAGATTTCAAGCCCATTTTTTTTTTCCAACATACAGAAACATTTTAATAAAGCCTTGTAAATCAGATTTCGTCTTCCACTGAAGCTATTCAGAGCATTCTATAAAAAATGATTAACCAAAGAGTCTGCATAGTTCTTGAAGGGAGAAATTATTCACCATCAGAAGCAAAAAAATTGGAAAAAAGACAAGGTAAGTATCTCATCTAGTGTAAAGAGAACGTCTCAGGTAAAGCTCTATGATCTAGCTTCTCTCCTAATTCTGCAGCCTAGATACACAAGCACACTTGCAATTACTAGTGCAGACTTTCCTTTTCAGCAAGAAAGTTCTGCTTTTAATGCTGTGATCTGCCCTTGACTTTTAGGCAAGTTTGCAGAAGATACAGTATTTTAATGCATAGATCACTTTCACGTATTCAGGAAACAGCATTGAGCTAGTAATTAAAAGAATGTTCCCAATTCTGCCTCAGTTCCCAATTCTGTCATCTCAGGCAAGCAACTGAGATTCATTTTGTCTTGGTTTGTTTATGCAAAATGTAGAGATAGTAAAACTTAGCTGTCTTAGTTGAGTGATTCCCGATAGATGTGTAAATCTGTATCAAGGTATGATAAATGTAAATGCTTACCTATTTCAAAAGATGAAAGTCAGAGTTTAATCACCTAGTTCTTCCAGAATTATTCAATAAGGGTAGCTTTCTATAGAAAAAAAAAATTGCTTTTTGAGTAGGAAAAAAATTGAATCTGAATGTGGAAAATGTTTTTCAGTAAAGTAAAGAGAGGCCTCAGCGATAATACTGATCCCTAAAAGACATAATTCACTTAAAATCATCAAGTCTTCCTGTGACTCTGTACAATCACATGGTATTTTTGTAAAAACAAACTATTGCTGAGAACAGGTTACTTATCAACATTTCCACACCTGGCCCACAAGTATTGTGTGATGAAAGGGAAACTCTCTGAGGCGGAAGATCTCTTTCAGGTTGTCCGTAGCTTGGCAGTGCCTGAATCAAAGCGTTAGTCCCTGGGCTTGGAATGTTCCCTATTATGTATTTTACATTATTCAACATTTGGAACAAAAAGATGTATTCCAAGGAGCCACGAGTGGAACGCAGACCAGCACACTCTCAGCTGGGTGTTCTGGTTACTAGCCTGCTAATTAGGCTGGTTTATATTCATCCTACTTCTGGCCCCATAAATACTGCATCATCTGCTAGACACAGGCCAGCTTCAGCAAGATAATTCTGGTGCCTGGTGAATAGGAACATTAAAGCCTGGGTTTAATTCCCTTCAGGGTGCAGCAGCCTGGAACCCAGGTTTTCTCTTCCTGTAGTGTAAACATGGTCAATGCAGCCTTTCTGAAAAAAAATAGGCAATATCATCCGAGTGATTTAAACAAGAAGCTCTTTTCTCCTCAGGACTACGGGCTCTGGGTCCTGGGGAGGATGAAGGTATCTATCTTGAATTAGATGCCAAAACTTCAGAAAGGGAGACTGAACATCTGCAATGGGTAGGAGTTTTTTGCCCCTCTACCCCTTTCCTGCCATAGGTACTTTCCACTCAACTTTTTGGTATTCATTATGCAGACGGTAGTGTAATAAATGGCTGTCTGTCTCAGCTGGCTCTAGAAGAAAACAGCTTGGATCCTCCATTGTGGCTTGGTACCTTCTTTTTAGATCTGGTAAACTCAAAGTTACAAACATAAAGGAAGAAATCGGAAATAATAAGCAGCTGAGTAGGGTTTAATTGATTTTAGCTTTAATGTTTTAACAAGCAGCAAGCAGTCTTCATGTTCGTTACTGCTATTTTCTCTTTGGTTTTTGATGTATATCAAATACTCTTAAGCAATAGTCTTCAAGCTTTTTATGTTTTGACTGTTTTCATCTGTTATCCTGGTAATGAAGTGTCCCTCTGAATACTGGACTACAATGACTCTACTTTCCTTGGCTGCTGAACATCAATCTTTTAGATCCACGAACACGTTAGGTCCATGGACTGACTCAGAGTACATCGGCCACAAACTGCAAAAAGCACTGTTCTAAAAGCTCAGTCCCTTTCTTGAAAGGATGAAGTGATGAAACATTAGGGCTATAATAGGATTATTAAATTCATACTGAAATGGCTCAGTTTTACCATGTTAAGTCTCTTGGTACTGCTGTGTAATTGAAGTATTACGATTTTATTTTTAAGAGTTTATTAGTATGCCTGAAACCTTAACAGAAAATTCAGCAGATTCTTTGGAACTTTTTTTAAAGAATAAATATACGTGGGGAGATTTTGTTAAAGGAAACTTCCTTTTATGTAAGGGTGGACTGAAACTGTTTTAATGTGCCTCAATATGTTAGATATTAGAGGAAGAGCTAACTGATCTGGGTTTTGTGGTAAATCCACATCACAGAGAGAACTTTTCTGAAAAGTAGTAGTCTTAAACATCTCTATTTTTTGTGTTTTCTTTTTTTTCCTTCAACTCAAAATATTTGCAGTATGGGTCATTTTAATGAGATTCCCTGTTAGCTTTTGAACTCCTGGGCCCTTTCACATGTTTTCTATCTTTTAAATTAAAACATAGACCACAGATTTCTGTGCTGCTGAATTTTTGTGAGTCAAGAGCCATCACAACAGTATTTAATGTGCACATTTTTGTTAATGTGTCTGGATTTATATCTGCTAAAGGTAAAGCTGTTGTTCTTCATCAGCTCTGCTGTACCAGAGACAGAATTTGCAAGACAAAAAGGTAGAGAGAAGTTTTCAGTTGGCTTTTAAAAACTGCTGAGTTATGAGAGGTTCAACCCTGAATAAATGAGATTTGTACAATGACAAAGGTTCTTCGGCTTCCTAATTTTGGTGAAATCTGCCATTGTCTCTGTTATTCTTAACATCTACCCACAAATTTTGTATCAGAATCTATCCCCACCACAGTACACGGCCTCCGTTGTGCACTCTCACCTTTTTTTTCTTCACTGGCATAAATATCCCTCCTTGCACTTCCTTCACTCAGTTTATGAACGTAACTCTGGTGCTTCAAGAAATTTTACCCTTCCTCCTCTACCTATTGGTATCAATTTTTTGTAGCTTTTCCAGTAAGCACTTCTCTCATCTTGGTTTCCACATTCATCTTCCAACAGCCGGCCCTTAATTTTTCCAGTCCTTGGAGCAGAGAGGGTGTTTATGCTGCTTCTTACTCCCACAAAATATGCAGCAGAAAGCTATGACTATGGAACTGAGTAAGGTGCTCTGAATGTGGTGAAAGCACAAATAGTGCAGAGGATAGTGAGTAAATCATGTGGTTTGCTGCTGCTTGCTGTCAGAGTGAAGTGGCTTTGTGGGTCAGCTCCAGTGGGATGATCAAATGAGATAGATAAAGTGAAAACTCATAAATAAAATGAGAAAGACTGAAAATGCCATATGCTGCAAATGAACTTGAACTCTCTTTCATGGCAAATATGTGTGTAGTGTTACTGGATCAGAGCAGAAAAAATTGAGACAATGAATACTCTTACTCCAAAACTAGTGAAAGAAGCAAGTAAGCTGACATGAATATCATGTCATTAATAACATAAAACATATAAAACTGAAAAGACATATAGAATACACTAGAATCTTAGGAGAAATTCTACCATAAATAGTATGAAGCTACAGAGCCTTCTAATTACATGTATGCAAATGGGAAAACAGTTCCTCTAGACTACTTTAATTTTACCATAAATGTTGTTGAGTTTAACCACTAGTTAAGAAACGTACTGCTGCTACCCCTGAGTCCGTAAGTTAAGGCTGCCACTTTGAACCCAGCCTGGACAGGGTGCCTACAAAATTCCTTCTCCAATTAAAGGGACTGAACAACTGTTAGAAATTAATCCTGCAGGGAGGAATAAGGGAGGCTAAACCGTCCCAGTAAGATACTGCATTTATAATATGCACTTTATGGTCTATCTGTACATCTTATTACAGCCTCATGAGCATGAGCTAGTGATAATTCACCATTATTTTCCCAGCTGTTTGGATCAACGCTTCAGTCTGAAGCTTTTTAATACACTGGTGTTAAAACTCCTTGCAAATTACTGAGATTTCTAAACTTCAGGTACCTACAAACTTCACATTTAATTTCTAGATATTTTTTCTTCTACAGGAAAATACTTTTTATCCTTATTGGTGCTTATAACTTTTTCCAAACACCTTGGAAACTAATAGTTCTTTGGGGAAAGAATTAAAATATATTTAATATGTTCCCTGTCTGCAGTGCTCTGCTAGGAAATTTCTCCTTCATACTATTTTTTTTCTGACAGATTCAAGCACCGAAACAGTGTATAGGAAGTAATGGGGCATAGCCCAAGTCTGGGATGAAAAGTAACAAATCAGAAATGAATATTGCTTGAAGTCAGCTTCTGTTGTGCTCATTTTTCCTGGATGTGTAAGGAAAGCTGACAGGCAGAATTGCTTGCCTCACAGATCACTGGGTGAACCTTGATGAGATGGACATGTGAAGGAACACACAAAGACCGAACTTTAATGATTGACTTAACACATTTTATTTGAGGAGGGTACACAGTAGCTTTAGGGTAGGTAAATAACATTTCATACAGTGTTCTTCATTTAAGCAGATTCTGAAGGATAACTGAGTGACTTGGTAAGGAAGCAATAAAAGACAATGACATTTTATGCCAGGTTACAGGTCCAAAGTAGCCCTTCACTGATATATGTTAGATTAACACTTTATTATGGACCTTGCAGAAAGTATCGTCTCCTTCATTTCTTAGTAAAGAAATATCAGCAGGCCCTCTCCCTTATGCAGCCTCAGTGTCATTGTCAATAGTTGAATGAAGCTGGAAAGCAAATTACTTTCTTTCCCCTTGTGGCAATCCTTCGAGAACAGAACTGTGACAGAGAACTATGACAACTTGTACACCACCTGTTTTATCTTGCACAGAAGTCAGGAAGGCTGTCAAATAACTCCCTCCCTCTGCAGCAGAAGCATGTTAGAAAATTTTGTTTGTATGTGAAGGAGGAAGATGTGAGAAGATTTCAGACTAATTGCAGGCAGAAGACTTTTTTATTATTATTAGATTCTTGGAGAGAAAACATAATAGACATACGATTACTAAGAAGGCTTCAGCATTCAAACAGTAACTTTTTTCATTCATATTCGAGTTGATTATGGATGTTCCCAGCATTTTGTGTGGGTAAGCATTTTAATTTCAGAATTACTGAGTAGTCAACCACCCCATGAAGCAGGGATCAAGAGCTATGTGAAGTCCTGAAACATCTGTGTGTCGATCTTGGGTAATATAAATCAAGCTCTAGCCTTTGGAATGTTAATTCATTAATAGAAAACAGAAACTGAGAGAGTTATAACTGATAAAAGTAATTATGAATTATAATCTCACAGTAAAAGCTTGAGTCATGCAGATCTGTTGCACCTGCTTAGCTTTAATCCCCTGATGTCAATGAGACTACTCAAATGCTTAATGTGAAGCATGAACAGGGCAATAAATCATTTGTTTATTTTAACATACCAGAAACCCAAGGTATTTCACCAAACCAAACTGAATATAAAGCAAGTCTAAGACTGCCAAGACTGTAGTTTACATGTCTTATATAAACCTCTTTTTAGGGATGCAAGCCACAGACTGTTTATCCAAAATCACAAAATGTATAGTAATTTCTGTTGAGATTGCATAGCTTCTTTAGTATGAAGTTGGTCTTTATCATACCTGCATAATCCTCAGGTGTCTTTAAATTCCAAACATGCCACAGATCTGGTTCAAAAGAACTGAAGAAATGTTTTAAGAAATAAAGGAATTTGTTCTGTGGTGTTGCATTAAGCTGCAACATCAGATTCCTGGGTACTGGTTTCCTGCACAGATATTCTCGTTACAGTTAAATGAAGCATTTCATGACCAGCATTTATCTGAAAGTGGTTCCTCACAAAAAAAAAAAAAAAAAGATAATCCTTTAATTGATGTTCATTCATTTGGTTGGCTTCTTGTATTCTGTGTTGTCACCACTGAGCATTGTGTCCTTGCTCAATTTGCATTAGGTACTTTTATTTTGGAATGTTCCTTTCAAACACCAAACTTGATGAGCTGCTGTAAAGTATTCATGTAGCAGGATAAGGGCAATGCTGAGAATACATGATGGTGGTGGAGGAAGAGGAACAAAATGTAACTAAGGTTAATTTTACATTAGAGAAGAGATTCTGTAGTGAAACTGAACTATTTTAGCAAAGCAAAACTTAAGAAAATATAACAGTTAGAACTTAAAGTAAGAATGGACACAGGATGTACTTATTTTGTTGGGGTTTAATAACTGGAATGATTTATATGGGAATGAGGTTAATTTTATATCATTTATATGATATATGGAGTCTGTATATCAAATTTAGATGGCTTCTTTAAATATGTTCTGTGGCTTAGAAAAAAAGTTAGAAGTTTGCTGTTGTAATGATTAGTTTGAAATTCTATAGTGAGAGGTCAGTCAAAATGATTATGGTGGTTTCTACTGGCCTTAAAGATGTAAGAAATCTATAAAGCCCTCGAAAAATAAAAAGAAACTTATGTCACTGTCTGTCAAATTTTAAATCTCTTCCATTGGCAGAGGAGGCCTTCAATCTATGAAGCACAAAGTGACTTGGTCTTGGAGAATATAAAATTCTATTAGAATTTATTGCAACAAGCAAAGTGTAGAAGTTGAAAGTGGTATTTGTATTTAAATACAAATTTTATTATTATTATGCATTCTAATTGCTGTTCACAACAGTGTTAATATTCTTTTTTTCTTTAAAATATCATTCAGGTAGAACAAAGTCAGGTAGCCCTTTCTGTGTATTCTTCTGCCTATTCATTTTAGGCATCTAACAAATGATCCCTGATATTATTGCTTTACGATTCTTTATTATGTGTGTGCTACAGCATAAAAGCTTTTATTCTTGTGTGCAGCCTCACTGCAACTGTTCAGGATCCTTTCACTTCTGTTCGTAGAAAAGAAAGTCACATTACTTTGTTTTACATGGACATTCACTGAGAACCCAGAAACAAGGGTAATAAAGACTCATGTAGTTTCACTCCTATGTTATCAGAGTGTCTAATTAAAAAATAAATTGAATTTTCAAATCACATTGTCTTGACAGCATAGAACTTTGGGATCAGCTTGCTCTAGATATACCTGGAGGCCCATTTGGAGTTTCAGACGGGTACCTCTCTTACCTTCCAGTAGGAAGATTTAGTATAAAACTGCAGTGAAAATAAAATTTGAATTACAATTACTTCTCTATACCATCTGTTTTAGCAATACAAGACAAGCAAGAAGTGGCAACTATTAACACTACAAGTTGTTTTGGAAGTGACACACATGCATGCTAAGAATAATGAAATCAGTAGCACTTACTTTGTATTGAGAGCAGAACCACATCTTAGACTTTGAAAATTTAAAAAAAAAAAAGAAAGAAAATTAGAAATGAGATGAAGCAGGACCTCTCAGATTAGGAGGTCATTTTGGTTTCATGTCATTTATGTGAAATGACAATTGTGTGATAAGGATCATACCATAAGGACTCATTACCAATTCAAATGAGGGGTTTTTTTTTTAGAATCTATGTGTATTCTAGCTCTGCACAAAACGTATTCCATCCTGATGAAATTTAACATTTTGATTATTTCACTTTCATATGTACAGATATTCAGTTCATACGCGTTGTAGTTCTGATTGCTTAATGGCACGGGAAAATACTGAAATCTCCCTTATTCTCTCAAGCTTGCAAGAAAAAACTTTCAGGAGGCTTATTTGGTAGAAGTTCTTTATCTCAGACATGTCTACAATGCTGTTTTTCATATCAAGCACAGCTAACTCTTTTTTACATCAAGGCCATTAAGTTTTCTAAATTGCTCATGAGTCCTGAATATATTTAAATCAGGTAGTTTAAAAGTGTGCTCTTACTATGCACTTTTTTCTGAAAGCACATTCTAAACAAACTCGTAAACTGCAGAGAGTAAACCTTTCAAAACTGCTCAGCTCACAGCTCTTCCATTAGTGTTACTGTCAAATATATAAAAGGAAAACCACAAAAATCCTTTCTGTTGCTGTACCAGGTGTCAGATATTGTCCTGCTTGTTAATCTCTGAAAGTAAGAGGAAAGCTTAATAAAACTATAGCTAGAATCCTTTGACACGAATCCTGCTCTTACCTGTGGATTATAATGTAATCCCATTATGGTCTTTCAATATCCGTTATCTAACATGAAAAGTGATGTCTTAAATGCCTTCTTATTTTTGAATGGTTGTATGCATGATTTTGTTCTATTGTTAGAGAATGAAACTTATCTCTAAATATGTTGAAAAGTAGGAGTTCCTGAGCCCAGGTCTTTTATTAAACCTATTTACAATCTTCAGTTTGGAAAATGTTTAGATTGTAATTGTCAAACAAGTATGGTCACATCTGCTTGAAGGTTCTCTCTTTGTTTTTGACTGCATATCACTCAGCTTTTGGTGACCATGGGCTGGGTAAAAGGTTAGTCAGCAGCCAGTTCTGCCTTTCTTTCATGGCTGGCTCAGGGTGCAGACTCATCTTCTCCTGAGTGATGTGCACGTATCCACATTGTCCCTTTCCCTTCTGCTGTCAGGATGCTGCTTCTTCTCTCTCTTGACAGCCCCGCTCTTTCCTCTGTCTTTTTGCATGAATAGAGCAACTGTGGGGTTTTGCTAGCTTTTTCTATGGAAAGAATCTTTGCAAATCCTTGGGATTGCATAATAAGTGATAAAATAAATAATAATATAAGGCATTATTTTTATTCATTTCCAGTACCTTTTTGCACTTAACTCCTTTTGGGCTAGTCACAAGTATGGAAATACAGGCAACAGCTCTGGAATCAATATTGGCCTTTATAATTTGTTTCAAGTCTCATCAGGCAGGGGTAAAGGATGATATGGAAGGATGATGCAAGTAAAACATGAAAGTTATTGTTTTCCTGTAAAATTAACAGCTTAGTTGTTGGCCTTTACTTCATTCCACCACATTCTTGGATATGCTATAGAGAACTCAATGATTATGTGAATGAAAAAGTCAAATACCTGTTTCAATTCACTGTTACATTTAGTAGTTATTTTATATTTCTCCAGTCTTTCACCATTGTACTCCATGACATGTGAACAAAATACAAATGCATATTTTCAAACTAAAGTTGCTTAGAATAGTAGATAATAATAAGAAAAACTGTACAACAGAAAATCAACTTTTGGTAATTGCAATGACTAGTGTCTGCCACTACCTGAACTAAGAACCAAGTATCAGTTGTCTGATATTTCCCAACCTCACCAACATAAACTTGGAAGATAAAACTGTACTGTCGACTCCTAGTGTAAGGCTTTTCAATCACAACTGTTTTGTGAAGCTACTGAAAACACACATTTTTCAGTTACAACCAAAATACTTCTAAGATCAAAGATGAAGTTTCCATGGTCAGATTTCTCTAACACAGAATGTTGTTTTGGATTTTTTTACAAAGCAACTGATGTTCTTTGAAAGATAACAGAGATTGTGTAAAAAAAAAAATTGTATCAAGATATTAAAATAATTATAAAAAAGATAGTGACAGCAAACCTCTAATGAAAATATTAAAAAGCATATGACCTTTCCTGACAAAGCCTCCTCGTGGCAAGGCCATTATGCAGAATATATTGTGGTAAGTTGTTTTCCTCTAGTTGTAATATGTTTATGATATTAGAATTCAAAAAATTATGTATATTGCAAGTACACAAAACAATAAAATTAAGGAAGATAGAATGTATAGTAAGAACAAGTTAAATGAAAGATATCTTATCCTCAAAGCCCAAAATGGGGCTATATAGGGAATATACCATTACTAAAGGCAGTTTAGTCTGAAGCAGTTTGAGAGAAATCCTAACCCTTTCCAAATAATCCAGTACAACTATACCTCTACCCTCAAATACTCAATTCCTCAAGGATGCCTGGTGTTTGCTAAAAAGTTGAGTTTCTGAACACTTACCTTCTTTTCTAAGTCATTACCTCTGAACTTTGACCCCCAAGTTGGTTGCAGGCACACGGTTACACTTGTATTCCATCCAGATTTGAACAGAGGCTAGAAAATTACCTAGCATTTTTGAAATTATAGGACATGAAATGGAGTAAGTGTCCAAATAAGACATACTTCGTATGCACAGTACTGATTTCAATGATGATTGACTTATTACACAAACTTCATTTGTTTTATGTTGCCTGTCAGCCTGCAGCAAGATCGCAGACTTCAGTGTAGAAATATCACAGTTTAGTCAAGCAAAACAATTATCCTTTGCTTTTTCAAGCTGGTGAAGTTACCATAATAAGCTCTCTCAGGGAGGGGAGGCACTGAAAAATAAGACAAAAAAAAAGCAAAAAAAGAAGGAAGAGAGGTAAGGAGTCCTGATAATTCCCTGTCCTTCATCTCAGGAAGGAAGGAAGGAAAGCGGCGACCCGGAGCACGGCGAACAGGATGGGCAAACAGGGCGTGGCATGTCAGAAGGGAGTGGCGTGTCAGAAGGGCGTGGCGTGTCAGAAGGGCGTGGCGCCACAGAAGGAATGGCGTGGGCAGGGCAAGCAGGAGGGGCTCTGCAGCCCGCTTCTAGGTCTTCTAGGTCTCCAGTCCAGGGAAGTGCTTTGGTCTCTGGCAACATGGTGGGCACTCGCCTCAGAGCTAAAACCACTGTTCCTACAGAGAAAGCCCCTGAGACATCTGATGCATCCACCCAGACAGATTTGGCAAGAAAGGAAATGTCAGTACAGGCGGTGGGTTGCAGCAAGTGCCCAATGAAAAGGTAAGTACCTGTACAGGGTGTGCACAGATTGATGACCTGTTACGCCAGGTGGCTGAACTTCAGGAAACAGTTGAAAGACTGCGCAGTATTAGAGGAGCTGAGGCAGAGATAGATAGGTGGTTTCAGAACCATGCTCCTGTGGCAGACTCCACAGAGAAGGAGGCACCTTGGACCCTGGTGACTCACAAAAGCAGGACTCCACATCAGCCTGTACCCTCTACCATCTCAACCAGAAATAGCTATGAAGCCTTAACGGCTGAGGACACACGTGAGCAAGGTCTGCAAAGACCCCTGCAGGGCGAAATTGTACCAGCAACACATAGTGGACACCGTAAGAAGAAGCAACAAGCTCTCGTGTTGAAGAGTACTGAGGCACGCATCTGCCAACCTGACAAGGAGTCACGTGAGGTATGCTGCCTTCCAGGAGCTAAGATTCGAGACGTGGCCGAGAGGATGCCACAACTCGTCAGGAGAATGGACTACTATCCTCTACTACTATTTCATGTAGGCACAAACAATACAGAAAGCAGAAACCTGGGTAAAATTAAGGAAGACTTTTGAGCTCTGGGGGTACAAGCGAAAAACATCGGGGCCCAGGTTATCTTTTCTTCCATTTTACCAGTTTGAGGGAAGGGGGTGGCCAGAAATAGGCGCATAATGTACATTAACTCCTGGCTACGTGGCTGATGCCGTTGTGAGGGTTTTGGCTTCTAGGCAAGGCAGGGGAATCCTAGGCAGTAGGTTGGCCGACTTGGTATGGTGGGCTTTAAACTAAAGACCTCAGCCATTTTGCCTCCTGCCTTGGAAAGCCACAAAAATCTGCACAGCTCCAACTGTCAACCCCTACAGGAGCTGGAACTAATGAGTGTAGCACTTTTCTATCTTTCTATCCCAGGAGTGAAAGGGTCAGAATTAGGCTTTCAGGAAGCATATCACACATATTCTGCTTCCTGAGATGAAGGGAAGGAGAGAGAAGGAGAAAGGGGAGAAAAAAAATTCACCAGACTGGAAGTATTCCATAGGAGGTGGAACCAGTGGGATACTCTGTGCAGATCCCTCCACTAACTGACTGCTGTCTGGGGCAGACATAAAACTAGATAGCACTGATTAATAAACAGAGTTTCTGTTGTCCCACCTACCAGGGAGCGGTTGGGTCAGCAGCTGTAGTTATGCAGAATATCCTGCAGGTTCAGCTCCTGGGCTAGGGTGAGAGCATTAACAACCTTCATGACAGCCCCATCATCTGCTGCCCTCCTTACCAGGACAGCATGAAGCTGATCCAAGGCTTCATCTTCTGCCAGTCCTCAGAATATACACAGCTCCCAAGATGAACCCTCTCCAGCCTGGGGAGGGCTACCATATGCCAGAATAAATCTTGATTTAATCTAGAACAGAATCAGCAAAAGTAAAGTTGCATGGTTCACTGGGTTGAAACAGTAATATTTTCAGGTATGTGTTGCAAAATAAGTCATTACCAAATCCTCTTCCCATGTAAAAAAATAAAATAATAAAAAAAAAAGAAGCAACCAACCAAAGAAAAAACCCAAACCCATCAAAACAAAAAAAAACCCCACAAAACTAGAGAACAACAAGAGTCAGATGATTGTTTTGTGGTTTTCAAATTTAGAAGTGATACATTTGACTCAACTTCTCAAAGTAACCATAACCTTCCACTCTCTCATTTTTCTACTTTTCAAAAAAGAACAGAACAGAATACACACCAGATGAGAATATGTTATGGATTTATTACCATTGTGGTGTAACTTCTTGCTTCATGTGAAAAGGAGAAAATATCTTAGATGGAGTCTGCTGGGGATTACTCCTGCTTCTATCTGCAAACAGTAGAAAATGTACATTTAATATCAGGTAATTACCTTTGAGTGGATGGCTGAACTAATCCCACTGTCTTCTGAGTTTCCAATTAAAAAAATAGGCTTACCATGTCCTCAAGATATTATTTCAGAAAATATGGCTCATTGGAGGGTCTGTAAAATTGACCTATTAAAGATACTGAAACAGTTGGGTTCCTATACTCTAGAGAAGAGAAGACTGAAAGGACATTTGTTAACAACCTTCAAAAAGTTTCTGCAAAGAGGACAGTAGTAAACCGCTTCCCTGTGTTTTCTGAGGGAGAGTGCAAAGAGTAATTAGATAAATTGCAGCAGGGAAGATTTAGCTTTGAAATTGGAAACACAAGTTTAATGATATTCAAATATTGAAATGTATCACATAAGGAAGTAGCCGAATCTTCATCACTGAACATTTTTAAGAACAGGTCTCATATGTCAGGAAATGTTTGGTTATGTTTGACAGATGATCAGTGTCGTGGTTTAACCCCAGCTGGCAACTCAGCCCCACGCAGCCGCACGCTCACTCCCCCCACAATGAGATAGGGGAGAGAATCAGAAGGGTAAAAGTGAGAAAACTCATGGGTTGAGGTAAGGACAGGTTAACAGGTAAAGCAAAAGCCGCACACTCAAGCAAAGCAACACAAGGAATTCATTCCCTCCTTCCCACGGGCAGGCAGGTGTTCAGCCATCTCCAGGAAAGCAGGGCTCCATCACACGTAACGGTGACTTGGGAAGACAAACGCCATCACTCCGCATGTCCTCCCCTTCCTTCTTCCCCCAGTTTATATACTGAGCATGACGTCTGGAATAGCCCTTTGTCCAGTTGGGGTCAGCTGTCCTGGCTGTGTCCCCTTCCAGCTTCCTGTGCACCTGGCAGACCTGAGAGCTGAGAAGTCCTTGGCCAGTCTAAGCACTACCCAGCAACAACTAAAATATCAGTGTGTTATCAACATTCTTCTAGTACTAAATCCAAAATACAGCACTATCCCAGATACTAGGAAGAAAATTAACTCTGTCCCAGCTGAAACCAGGACAATCAGCAATCAACTGTATAGTTGGCAATCTTTTCAGCCAGAGATCAACTAAGTGGTTTTTACAGACATCTTCCAACCCTATTTTCAATTATCAACATTTATTTATAAAACTAAAGCTATCTGTAGTGCTAGAAATATACTGTAGAAGTCTGGAGATTCCTTAGCTTTCTGCATTTTCCACTTGTAATTTAATTAAAAACCAAGTAACTCCAGTTTGGACCAATATCAAGAACTACAGTGGGATCAAACAATATTCTCATCTTAATCTGAGGAAATCTAAACACTTACTGATTCTCTTAGTGCTGTCCATTGAGGGATTCAGGCTATGTTTAGACAGTGAATTTAGAGCTATGTCCTGGTGTCTTGATATACCTAAGACTAAGTGAGAGGTAGTGAGTGACTGGATACTTGACTGGAGTTTTCTGTCCCACACAAAGAGATGCAGCATTAGGGAGATGACATTTGATGACGTCTTGCTCTAAAATTTAGAGGCTGCAAGCAGAGACTGTGTTTGGACCTGGAAGAGCTCCAACACCTGCAGTTTTGTTCTGTCTTATACAAAACTGGGCTAAGTGAACAGACCAAAAATGTTTTAATTTTTTTTTAAGAACTGGGATCAGGATTACTTTTATCTTTAAAATGGACATGTCATTGTATGTATGCATCAGTAATAAAAAATAATATAATACACTGCAAAAATACCAGATTCAGTAAGAATTCTGCATCATTCTGCTCCTTTCCTGCACTCTCTCTCCCCTGTTTTTTCCAAGCTGCTGTCTCTTTAGACTGTCTTCTAGGGAAAATGCATTCTAAGGCATTAAACCACATTGTTGTGTGCATATAAATACATGAGACAACAAATTATATTTTGGATGGAAATTATATAATTCTGAATTTCCTGAGGAACTGGATGAAAACTTTTTTGTCTTCTGATCGGGTGCACTGAAAGTATCATTTTCATGTTTTGTCCATTTGATATCAAGCTGCTTCTGCAACAAACCCTGACTTTTAATGAAAACTGTACAAAAAGTCAATATCTCCATTAACCCAATTTTCTTTATTTTGCATATTAAAGCAGATTCATTTATCAACATTTGTAAAGCCTAAACTGATCAAATAGTGTTAAATTCTGAAATATATGTTCCGTTACGTAGCTATTAGATACCAGTATCTGGGTAATACAAGACAAATTTTTCTTTTCTCAAGATATACTGCACTTTGGTATTTTCTTTGTTTGATGTACCTATTTACAGAGCTCATCGTTACACAACAGCAGACATAGTTCCATGAGCAGGCTTGACACTGATAAGTCTCTTTCCAAGTAACAGTGAGGGAAGCACTGGTAACCTGCTTTACAAAGCAGCTTCCAGATTGTTTGTCTCTCCTGGTTCTTTTAGAAATCTAAATTGCTCAAAGGACAAGTATTGAATTCTCATCCTCAGTTCTTGAAACAATGTTGTCTCTTTTCCTTAGGTTTTGGACTTGACCCTTGAGGTATTTCTCCACCTCAAAACTCCCTGAATCACAGTCTTCAAAGATTTACCTGCATGTCTACTCTGAGCAGCACCTCTGCAGTTCAGAGGAACTTCTCAGGTTTGGCTGGCAGATAGTAAAAGGTCTGAGTGACACATTAAAGTTTGCTTAATGGACTGTCCAATGCACATTTTCCATTTTATGGCAGTCATATATGCATTTGTGTGACTGCAGTATGGAGGACTAAGGACTCTTTAAACATCATTTATATATTTAGCATAGGACTGCCCCAAAAAAATAATTAGGAAATATAAAATTGTAGTAGAGTGGAAGAGTGGTAGAGCAAGAGTGAGAAGAAATTGTTTTTATTGAGTCTAAATTCTCTATTTAATAGGTCCTTCATTAAACAGCTGAACACCTCATTCACCTTGCACCTAAAAACTCCACTCTCAGTAAGAGATGCACTTTCACAGTAAATTTAAATCAAGCTTACATAAACAGTGTTTTGCAAAGTCGTATCCTTTCTGTGGTCTCAAAATGCTATCACAGAAATTAGTGAACTCAGGAGAGTCAAAAGCACCTGTAGAAGAGCAAGCACTCTCTCGTTCCAGACATAGCTTAAAGTAGCATGAATGTTATGGTACATTTTGACTGCATCCTTCATCTCTGGCTTTCACATTGCAAAGTACCTCATTTTCTGAAGAAGTGGGACATTGAAATAGCTTTCTAGTTTCTGTGCCAGCTAAAAATTTACCCAGTAAACCTCAGCCTGCCTGGTTTATTTTGTGTTGTCAAAGGCTTTTAGTTTAATAGTGAATTCTGCTACATATCTGAAATAACTACAGAACAGCAACTGTTTCTATACAAAGGATGAAGGAACCAGTCACAAAGCAGCAAGAAATTTGTTGCCCACATTGTTTTCTATGTCACATATACATACATACACCTATTTACATAACTTTACTTCTTTTATTTCATATAATTTTAGATGCATTTCATTGTCTGTGACCTCTTGAACCATTTTATCCTGGTGGGGGATCTGTTTTGATTAATATGTGAGACTGGTTCAGTATGATCCTATATTATGCTAATCTATCAGCAGACTTTTCTCAGACTAATGATGATATAACTCAGTGTTATAACAGATGCTGACACCAATATTTTTGGCTGGCTTTGTCTTCTTTATATAACAGTATTAAATTATTGTGGATAGTATCTACATAATCTGGGTATATGGACAATGATGTAACTTGAAACATAGAAGCACTGTGCAAGACTATGTGTCTTCTGATAAACAGGTTGAATATTTATTTCTCTCTGATTCCATACGGCAATGACTGCAGAAACACAAGTTTCATTTTTCAGAATACAAATTAGTTTTACTGGCAAAATATGCTTCAAGGCTGAAGAAGAAAAAAAAATGAGGAAATACTCAGTAAAGAAGCCATGTTTGCATTTTATTTTTTTATAGTAATAATGAAAAAAAGTAATTTCCCATATATACTTCCCCCCCAAAATCCTATGATATTTCACAAATAAAAGATTTTTCCTTTTTTCCCCATTTTGTGCTTCAAGGAAAAAAAAGCAAAAATCATATTCCCATACATCTTCCTCGTACGCTATTATAAACACACTTGAAAAGAAATAATCTGTAATGGGTTAGAGAAAAAATAATGGCCTATGTCCATTCTTTTTTTCCTTCTCTCTTGCCTTCTTCACAAATTCACAGGTATGAAATACAAATGAAAATCTCTTTGAATTTAGTAAACGGTACTGCACAGGAACTTTCCAAAATCTGTTTCCCATAGACTGCTACACATCAAACACCAATGTAAATTGCTGTTTTTAACAGAGGTGGATAAGGCAACCTGTAGACTACAATATCCTTACTTAAACCATATATACAGGAACACTGCAGGAAAAGTTTGAATTGTGGGTTTTCTTATTCCAGCTGGAATTTAGAGGTAATAGAAACTTCAATATTCCTGTTAGTTTTGACCTCAAGCTCTTTCTGGCCGAAGAGAATTAGATGAGTTTGAGCAACCTCTACATGGAAGCACAATGATTAATATTTAGCTCATTTTTTTTTAAGGTTCAAACATCAGTAATCTGTATTACAGGTTTCAGACTGATCTAGTCTTGTATGACTTGTCAAGGCAAAGACTGATAGCACGCAGCACTTCTCTGTTAGATAAAAGTTAGCAACGAAAACATCAGGATACTTCTATATTAGTGGCTACTGTGGTGTGATAGAAGCAGGCTAGTAGAGCAGAAGACTCGGTGCTGAGGGCCTGACATCCACACCACGGGTGTTTCATTATCCCTCGTGTAGAGGTTATGCTGGAGTAGCTCTGGACCATTCTTAAGGACAGACTCCCATTAGAAGAGACCACCTTAATGCAGCTCCTTTGGTGAAGTTTCATCCAAAAGGAATCCATACCTCAAGAGCACTCTGTGATGCAAATGAAGTGGGGTAAGTGGAAAGAATTGCAAGTTTCATTTCCAAGGCTCTCTGCTGATCCAAATTAAATTGCTAATGCAGATACACTCTCCACACAGCTGGCACATTTTTATATATTTTCCTACCTTTGCTTCTTCATTTGAAATTCTAGCAGGATAAAAAAGCACTGCAAACACTTTCTTTTTAGTGGATCTTGGTTTCAATGTTTATTTCATTTATTTTTCTATTAAGAATTTGAGTGCTTCAGTCCTAAATGAATAGATTAAAGAATATAAATGCAAATAGATTACTTTGAAAAGATTACCAGGTTTGTGCACACAGTAGGTTGCAGCAGGATTTTCACAGGGTTACTTAGCGGGTGATTTCACTGTGAATGTAGGACACTGAAATAATCTCTTAAGAGACCAGTCATCCAATAGCAGAAACATCCAAGAGCCATAACAGCACATCATATCAATGATCAGTGACCTACAAAGGTTATAAATATACTGCAACTGTCTATTTTGTCTAAAATCTGCTTACTAAAGGATATACCAGAGCCATAGACTGCAGCAAAGAAGTCCATAAATATGAATTTCCATGATGGATGGTGACTCTTTGGGATGAGCTGTTATCCTTTATTAGGACAGCAATCTGCATTTTTAACATCCACAGCATTTGCTCAGCTAAATATTCTTGAACACCAGGATGAGGAGAATGTATTTAAAAATCCTTTAAGTTGTCCAGTTTTGTTGTTTTTTTTTTTTCCACAGGATATTACTAATTCTATTCCTTTGAAATTTCACATTGGATTTTATGGAAATGTACTGTAGGGCATTTGTATTTAATTGCCAAATCAAAACTTGGGGGTCGTGGTTACATTTGTTTGCTCACTTTCAATGGACAAAGAAATAGCCAGGATAACCCTAGAACTGCTATATTAGTTCTGGATGACTGCATGGCACATATCCAAACTTGCAAGGTGTGCTAACAGTTTCAACTTTCTTTTGAAAAAGCATTACTGATCGGCCAAGGAGACTACCGTCAGGTCTCCCCCTGACTAGGGAACTGCTATTAAGATCCTTAAAACTGTATACCTACCTAAAGATGAGTCAAGTGAAGAAAATTTCTACAGAAAAGGTGGAAAAGCATGAATGAAACAATGAGAGTTCCTTCTTTTTCACAGCTCTAGATCTTGTCAGAATGAGATAGAAAAAAATGATTCCTAGAAATCATACTCCCTTTCAGCCTTTCTCCCTCCAACCTTAGTTATTTACACAGATTAATGTTGGCAAATAATATCTGCATTGCACTCCACTGGAATCAAGAGAGACCAAGGCAGAATAATGGAGTATAAGAAAGCCAGTGTTTAGCTGCAGATTTATAGACTAATTTCCACATATTCTAAAGTGTATATAACTGATTTATTTCTTTATACAGGGATACAGTAGGTAGTTAACATATCAGCAAGAATTATAACTTTTAGCAGCATCAGCACTTTGTTGATGAAACGAAGCATCCTTCTGCCTTGCTAATTCCAGCTGTATAATAAATGTCATTTTAACTAATCTTCTATGATACTGTTATTTATGCTGCTTACCCAATGTACTCACTTTTTGGGCCCCAATCAGATGGCAAAAGCCATGTGCTACTCAAAGTCAGTACTTGGTCTCTGCTTTCACAGAAAGATGCTAAGAGATACTACGTGTCAACTCACAGTAGCCAGGACTCACTTCATTAGGCCAACTGAGACTTTGACAGGTCAAGAAACTTTAATATAGTGGATCTTTATATTGGTGTAGCTGTGATTTCTGCTCCACTTTTCAGTCTCAGACATAACTTCTCCCTTACCGTAAATCTTACAGGCAAATAATAGTGATACTGAAAAATGCTAAGGGACTTGTCTGATCATGCCTAAATCTCTAGTGAACCATTCTCTGCAGCTAAGGAAATGAACAATTTAAATTTTTCAACAGTGAGAGTGAAAGATTATGCCAAAGGAAAACAATTTCAAAAGAATCACTATGACACCCCAGGCAAAAAGATGGTACAGCAAGTATGGATCCTTTCTCCCCCCAGATAGCATTGTATTATTATTATTAGCATTTCCTATTCTGTTCTATTGAACCAAAGGGGTTTCAGTTCTGTTCGGCCAGGAATGGAACTTGATGCAGCAATGGGTTTTCATTAAATTGAACTCACAGTAGCTTAGAGTGACCACCAACAAGGCATAAAGGGAGAATTAACTGAGGCCTTACTGTCATTGCATTTCTTGAGCCAAGTATTCACTGGAGCTCACTCAGGAGAAAACAAATAATATATTGGAATGATTTCATCCTAGCCTGTCAAGCAGAAATAAATGCAGACATTGAATCTTAGGGAACCTTAGAGAAAATATAGACAGGAGTAAGCTCTACCACAGTGTAACTTTCAGAAAAAAATATTGCCGCAGAAGAAATATATTTTAGAAAGCAAGGCCTGTTATAGTTCCTCTGTTCCTTAGTAAAAGAAGTATTTGTAGCCACAACAATTTAGGACAATCATAAAAGACCTAAATGCTGGTAACTGCTTCTTATCCAACTGTTAGAACTGCTGAAAGTTATGCCAGTTTGCAAGCCCCTGATAAATCAGAGGCTTTCTCATTTAATTTTATAACTCTTGGGCTATTCTCCTCTTCTTTTTTAATGAGGCTTTCTTTTTCTCATCTCACTATTGATCAGATAGCCTCACTTGTCAGTGTGGACAGCACAAGCTATAAGGGGAACTTATAAGTGAGCTATAGGCCAAAAATATAAACCAGAAAGTATGTATAGGCATAGAAATTAGTGTAACAGAAATATAGTTACTGAAAAAACATACTACTGTTTGTCTAGTAATAGAGAGACAGGAGTCAGCCAGGCCCATTGTGTGATGTATAATCACCAGGCAGTAGAGTTACAGAGAAAATAGAAAAGACAGAAACATTATAGACATAAACAACACGAGCATTAAGTGTATTCATTCAATATGCTTTCAAATTACGTCTGTTGTGGTTCGGGGAATGGTAGAATTTATTTAGACAAGGAGTAAATAGTGTAAGAGAGGGTACTTGAAGAAAAGTCACAAGGGTTGGAGCGAGGATGAAAAGTGGTAGTGAAGCTATAATTATTCTTAAAAAACTTGAAGAAACAGAAGCGGGGTAAAGGCAAGCAATCATGACAGAGAAGGTTTAGCACAAATTTTTATAATGTAAAGTAGCACTTTGCTGAGATAACCAATCTCTGACAAGGCACGAACAGAAATATCAAGCTAAGAACTTGCAGTGCACTTCGCATCTGAACTCCACCAGGATTCTGGTAGCATGTGGAGAGGAACCTTAACCCCTAGAATGCAGTACCAATGCAAATGGTCCTTGCAGTATTAACACAAACACCACTGAGCTGGCACAGGGAACATCGTTTGCTGTCTACTTTAAAAATATAGAGGTAGCTCAATCTATTTTTTGTAGTTACAGCAGGTATTCAAGAAAATAAAAATAAAGACTAGATGATGTCTTGAGCATGAAAACATTCAAGAGTAGTCAAGTTTATTCTCCAGGAAGGAGAAACTGAGGCCATATTCTTCTGCAAAATGGCATAACCATATGATATGGAGCCAAAGGAATGGAAATACTCTCCATCCCTACTGAAGCACTGTACTAATTTCTACTAGAAGTTAAGCAAGACAGAAAGCTCTTGATTCTGTAGACCATTTTATGGAAGTTGATGGAAATGGTGTACATATCCAAAAGGGTCCTTCTTGCTCCGTCAATTTATTGAAAAAATAAAAAGATAAAAATAAAAAGAGACAAGGGATTTTTTCCTTGAAGTAGAAACTTTGCTTAGAGCTATCCAGCTCTCTGCTCGGTCCTCTCTAAGACCCTAAACATTTCGACCAGGTACAACCTAGTCCTTAAAACTTCTCTTCTTTTTAGTCTTCTCCAGATGGGCAACATTTTTTTTTATTATTCTCTTTTAACATTGTCTGAAAGGAGTTTACTTACCCTGTTTTGATTACCTTATCTGTCTGCAGTAATTTGCAAGAACAAAATCCTCGCAGACTCCCACAATAATTCTCACTCTTAACCACAAGAGAGGTAATTTTCAATTATATTCCCGGCTTCTGCCCAGATACAGGTGCCTGTTGTGTTGACCAGAGCAATGTAGGTGGACCTTCTTTCTCACATGGAGAAAGTTTGAACGTTTCACTTACTGTAAACCACTTCTCAGTTTTGAGGCTCCTTGGCTTTAACCCAGGAGTCCTCAATTGAGCTGAGTCAGTAGACAAAATACTCCTACTTCAGAAATCTCTTTCCAAAATCAGATTATTTTAAAACTTCAGAAAATGCATTTACCTTTGCCATAGCATTACATTGATTAATCATTCTGTTCTTACCAACTTAAAAAAAAGAAAAGAGTAAAGATACTTTGTGCTGTAAGAACCTGCTTATAGTGTGTAACTGTTACTGTACTCTGATAAAGGTTCACTCAGCAAACTCCAAGTTTAAGACTTCAAAGTAGCAGGAAAAAAAAAAAAAAGCCAAAACCAAAAAAACAACAAAACTCCACATAAATCCACAAAACCATTGTCCTGGCTAATTTAGCATGACAATTGTAATCAAGAGCTATTTAATCTGGATCACAAACTCATCTAATCTTAGTGTATGTGTATACCTCTCTTGTCCTATTGCTGAATGGAGCTTCTAGGCAGTATTGTACAGAGCTATAAACCATCTTTGCATAAGAGCTGAAAGAAGAGACAGAAAGTCATAAAGCAGTAAGTACAAAATGTGGACTCTGCTCACAGTGCCTAACTGCAGATTCCTTAAATCTAACCCTCAATTTGTGAGTTGAAGAAAACTGAAAAGGGAAAAAACAGCTCCTCAGCCAGTTTGGTAATAACATTGCAGAGAACTGGAAAATAGACAGCATTTTGAAATATGTTTAGTGGCAACTGATGCACAAAAGTGGAAGTGAAGGCAACATCTTTCCACATGTTGCAGGAAAAGCAGCATTCAACATTTGCAATAACTATAGTTTTTAGGAGAAAATGCAAACTTGAGCATAATACTAAATATCTAGTACTTCAAAACAAAGGAGCTTTGATAGATCAGTTTCTCTGTGTGCATAAACAGACTGGGCCAACAAGAGATCAGATCTGAATAGAAGGCATAGTCAAATGTATGCAAAGTCACTAGTAAAATACAGTGTAAACAGTGGAACTACAGGCAAGGTGTAAAGGGAGAAACTGCTTTTTGTGCAATAAACTATGGTAAATAAATTCTTGAAGATAGCATAGGAAAAATTATTAAACAAACAAAACCAGATCTAGAAGAAAAGGTATTTTTGTACTAAATGAGATAAGTAGAGGGAATAGTCTGAAAATGGGAAATATCCAAAGGTGAAATCTACACAAAAAATATTAAAGTGAAATGTTTATCAATTACAGAATATAGTGCTACCTTCTACCTAGATAAAAATTTTGTCCCCACACAAGTCTTGTCAATAAAGAACATAGTGCTGTATTCTCATGTCAATGGGTAATCAAATGTACTCAAAAATCCGCATTAAATTTAGTACATAAAATGTCATATTTCTTAAATTCTTCCCAGTTATTCATCATAGCTCACCAGCTGGAAACAGCCATGTCAACAATGCAAGGTGCTATGAAATCCTAAGCTGTGGTTAAATATTCAGCTGCAGTGCTAGAAAACCTGCATTGTCAGACTTCTCTCAGATTTCTTGAGCTTATTTTTCTTATTATTTGTGTGATAGCTAAGTGGTTTTACCTATCCTTGATGTTTAAGGAAACTAAAACTCACAACTGTTTTTTGTTACCTACTAGGTAGATGCCAGTTTTCCCAAAGAAATCCTGTGAGAGTTTTGTTTCTCTTGGTTTGTGGACAGAGTCAGCTCGGTTACTCCAATTATTGTCATCGACTTCAACCAGCCCACTCGACTTTGCTTTGAAATAATTGAGGAATCTCTCTCCATTTCCATTTCCATCTCTTGGTGGAGAGATATCAGTAGGAAGCTGCAAGGAGCAGCTGAAGAACCATAACGTCTTCAATATAAAAGAGTATGATCTGCTGCCTGAAAAGTGGGTATGTCCCTTTGGTGTACTGTCTTAGGCTATAGAATCATAGAATCATAGAATCATAGAATCATAGAATCATAGAATGTTTTGGGTTGGAAGGGACCACTAGAGGTCATCGAGTCCAACCCCCCTGCAGTCAGCAGGGACACTGCTAACTAGATCAGGTTGCTCAGAGCCCCATCCAACCTGGCCTTGAATGTTTCCAGGGATGGGGCCTCCACTACCTCTCTGGGCAACCTGTTCCAGTGTTTTACCACCCTCATTGTAAAGAATTTTTTCCTTATATCTAGCCTAAACCTACCCTGATTTAGTTTAAAACCATTACCCCTTGTCCTAACGCAGCTGGCCCGTTTTGCACATAGTTTTTTAGACAACTTCTGTAATTCTCTTTTTCTGTCCTTGATTCCTAAGAAATGGTCATGAAAAGACTGAGGCTGTACTTGTTTGAAGGTTAATAAATGTGCATAGGTTACTATTAACCCAACAGGGGCTTCTTTTTGGGAGGATTTATTAACAAAATATATTGCACATAATATGAAGCATATGCCTTATATAACATATAATAATCTACTGTACTTTTATTATTTTTATTTAGTTAAAAAGAAAATACTGAGAAGAACTGGGTTATGCATAGAAACATAGAAATGAGAAATACAAACACTGAAGTTAAGCGTCCACCTGGGAAATGACTGTTCCATCTCAGTCATCAGTTCAAAAGTGATACAAAGGAGGGATAAAATATCAATACAGTCAGCTTCCCATCTCTAGGATTTGGCAGCTGTTTGTGTCTAGACAAAGACAACTAAACCAAAAACCTACCTGGGTCATGTGCTTTTATACTCTTCGTCTTCAGTAAAAGGAAACAATTAATTTCTGCTATTAACTTGTCAGTCATAGAGATATTACTAGTTGACTACTTATAATTCATTATATTATATTCTGGAAAAAATCTGTCTAAAAATATCATCTGGGAGCATTATTAATAAATAACACTGAATAGCCTTTTAAAAGGCTTCATAACAGGTGAAAGTAAAAGGAAGATAAACCAACAAATTTTTCTTAAGCACAATATTTTAATTTCCAGTATTTTTATTTATATCAAATGTTCAAATAGTCCATTTTTTATTACAGCACAAAGGATTTTTCTGTCCTTCACCAAGAAATATTAGATTATCTGTAAAATTACCTAAGCTGGTTTCTTATAGTTTTATATGTTGAGAATTTTAAATCTCAATACAAACAATAATACACTAAATAAGATGGTCTTATGGGGATACCTGATTTTCTAGAAAATTTGTAGGAACATATTGACTAATATATATGTCCTCAGATTTAAATTTCAAGACACAGGTGAAAAAATCTGTTGTAAATTTTTTAATTTCAAATTATTTCCATCTGGTTAGAAATTTCCATGTAGCTATTTAAATGAAAATGTTTAAAAAATCTTATCTATGCAGAATATATGGGTAACATGAGGCATTCATTTTAAAGTTTTAATAGTCAATAATATAATTAAACCAATGATATTCAGAGACCAGCCTTGGGGACAGTTTGGTGTGCAAAAAAATCATGAAATCGTATTTCTTATTTTGCCCTTTTCTAAGAATATACAGGCATGTTTAATAGTAGCTTCTCAAATAATCCATGGTTAGTGGATTCATGTACATGGATGATAGATGATACTCAAACAAGATGTCAGGTATGCTAAATAGGAAAAAAAATGCACATTTCATGAATGTTCAGATAAATCTTAAAATACCTTATCTTCAATTGTGATTCCTTTATGTTTTCATTGCACAGCCAAATATTTGCAAAATGTACATATCAATTTTGAAACCTGAATATTCATAAGTGAATTTCAGAAAACATTATTAGCAGACAATAATATCAATTGAACCTTTCACTCAGAACTCTTCAACTTTAAAATAGGAAATCCTTTTGATTAGTTGTGTTGGTCACTCTGAAGAAAAGGAACAACACCACATTGCTTTCTAATTAAGAGATTTTAATTTTTTTTTCTGTGGTAAATATTTGTAAATTAATTACTCTCAAAGCAAAGTATAAACCATGCAGTTTGATAGAGCAAGAAGTTCTCTGTTCCCTACAAAACTAATTCCTTGCCCCTGCTAGTCCTCTCCTTAGAGATACGCCACCCAAGGTAGCTCCAAAGCTGGCTCTTTCCCCTTCTCCTATGTGCTCCAGGATGGACCAGAACTCCTTCCTTCTCCTTTCCTGGGGGAGGGGAGTGATGGAAATCCCAGCTCCTAACCCAAAGCTTAGATCCTACCACATCAGCACTGGATGCAGCTTCTTTGTCAGTCCATCCTGTCCAAATAACTTGTATACTAAATATTGTTCACTGAAGAGACTGTCCACAGTTGGAAAAGGAAAAAAAAAAAAAAAAAGTTCAGGCATATTTTAATTCTTCCAAATAAATTATTCTTATCAGTTACTCACTCAGTGTTAGTTATCATACAAGCCTTGTCCTTTTTGTCAATTATGCATAATCTTTCTGTACACAAGATAAATTTATCAACATAAAGCATGATGAATGTTGTTGGGACCAACCTGTCTGCACAAAGAATTAGATCTCTTCCATGCAAGGACTGGAAAACTCACTCTTACCACTCCATTTTGTTGTCACCGACCTAATTTGAAGTATCATTTCAATTTCCCTGACCTGTTGTTACCAATTAATGTAGAACAAATTCAGAAGTTTAAACTATTTTTTTCTGAGTCACAAGATATTTTTAAAATCAAGATGAATGACTTCCCTGATTCATATCTGAAACACTCCACAATACACAGCATGCAATGTAAAGATAAGGTAGAGCTATTAATATTCCAGAGTTCTTTCTGTAAAGACATTAAAATAAATGTGTATTAATAACATTTTAATAAAAACTGACATTATTCTGCCCATGACATTAATGCTTTGACATAATGGCTATAATATCTTCTACATAATGTGATCAAATTATATTAAAAAGGAAATAGACAAGCAAATATATTATGAAGAAGGGCCCATATATATTAAATTCTGTCATCATTAAAACAATAATAAAAAGATCTCATACATTAAATTATGTAAAATATAAAAATTGATACTCATTGGCTAGATGTATTTGCCATGATTTTTAACAATATTGTGCTGATTACAAACAAAGACAACATATTTGCATATCTCTCCCTTGCTTTTAAAAAGTACAAAATTCATAGTTTATTAATGGTAAGCAAATTGTTCTTTCTGACATATTTCTGAGTCATATTATTAATAGCATTATTTCCTACTTTATTGTTTAACTGTATGACTTGTACCACGTGGGTTCTGTGGGTGGGTACCAGGGACAGTGAATGATCACTCTGTAGTTTCCAGATGTTTTTCTAAGAAGACATAAGAAATACACAAGACACACCTTTTGTAGTAAAAACTGATTTGTTCATGAATTATTCAAGAAAGAGTGAATCACACCAACATTGACTAATGTAAGATTTAGGCCTGGTGTATGCTGATCATCTGATCACCTTTGTCAGCTGTGGCATGTTGGCCTTGCTAGGCTTTTTCTGAGCTATGTCATCTCCATAAATATCTTCAACATTTTTATTTTATCACAGCCATACAGCTATGCCTTTCATTTTAAAGATCTTCTGAGTTTCTTATAGCTTTAAGTTCTTTCCACTTTAATGTCAAAATTAGCTGTATAGACTTTACTTTCCTACAAACCACCAGAAGTTGTGGGTTTTTTCATATGAAACATGTCAGGTGCTAATAAGATCCATAAGACTATCTGCAGAAAGAGTGCATCCTAAAAAGGAAACTGAATAAAAGCAGTCACAGGCTTTGTTTTCTTGAGAATGCCTGCCAGAAGCCTACTAAAAATAAGAATGAAAATACAGAAAAATAATTTAGATGATCAGCCATATCCCTGATATTTTTTCTCTTTGTAGTTAACATTAGTCATTCTCACATATTTATTCACTCGGTACTTTACACATAGTTGAATATTTTGATATTTTATTTTACAGCAACAAGGGAGTATATTCATTGTGATGGTTCATCTAATTGCTCTACAGTTCTCAGAGCGATGAAACCATCTACTTGCTTTTGGCCTTTATTTTTGGGAGAAGTAACATTCTAGTGTGTATGAATCATGGTTTTATTCGCCTTTGTAATTCAGGATGCTCTTCTGAAAATTTGTCCCCCATTCTTCCTCATCTGTCTTGCTGTCCAGTTCTTCCGGTGACTGAAGTTCCCCGATGAGTCCGAAGCCTCAGAACAGCAACATCATGAACTTGTCCAGAATGAAAAAGGTCCAAATCAGTTTCTTATCAACATTAAGAATCCAAGAAATATTTTGGATTCATATAAAAATATTGACTGTGAATCAAAATACATGTTTTGACAATTTTGAAACATTTAATGACATCCTAGGACTTTTAAAAAATTAATTAATTAAATTAGGCCACTTAAAAGAAATGAATGGATAAGTCATCCTTTTCTTAGTGGAGTTTTTTAGTGGGGAAATTTTCAAAGCCAGCAGTTCCAGCAGTTTTAACCAGACTAGATCCTGAGAAAGAAACCAAGTCATAGCTAATACACACAGTTCTAGCAAAACAAGCCAAACAGGACAAGCACATTTGTATGTGATCACAAAGTAATTTACCAGTATTTCCAAGGACTTCACCCAGTGGTTATAACCTCTTTGTCTCCTCTAGGGTAGACAAGCTCTCACTGAAACATTTTAGTTTTAATATTGGTAGCATCACTGTAAGATTTACTGATTGCCTACTTGATGTTACAATCACCTCATTTTCTTCGGAGTTTCTTTTAAGATAGTGACCTACCGCCATTCTATTGTACTGTGTACAATTTATATGACACCAAAATGCCTCCAGGTTCAATGTGCACTACTGAGAGTAAAATAAATAGGTTCTCTTTTGACTGCTTAATAGCATAGAATAAGTTCAAAAGAAGAAAAACATGGCCAAAACAGGAAAGTAGAATCAATTAAATCATATTTCATATGGAATTCAGTTTGGAAGAATGTATATTTGGATGGGAACTTATCAAAACATATATAGACAATAAAAATAAACACAAAACAAATAAAATATTAATCAAAGTATCAAGGTATGTTTACCTGAACTTTTTTAGATATTTTCCATTTTAAATTGTTTCAGTTATGATTTTAATTATGTACAAACTTGTTTATATAAATAAAAAAGGCTGCAGAGAAATGCTTTTCTATTTTTTGTTAATGATTAAATGATGAAAATGAAAATATTTTCATCAAATTTGGAAGAGAATTTGTAAAAGGCTTTTACCAATACTTCACATTAGTTATCAAAAATAAATGAAAGCAAAATAGTTCATCATGAGGATGTCTCAAGTTTAAAGAAGTTTAGTAAAAGAAACCTTTAAAACTTCGCAAAAGTGTCCTTGAGAGTGAACCAATGGTACACACTTGATCTAGATTGTAATGAAAATAAAATAAAAGCATCAGTACGGAACTCTAGGGTTTGGGGATTTTTATTTTTTTTTTTGGTTAATTTACTGTGGAAAGATACAACATCATACTCCTGAAATATGTAATTTCTTAGGATCAATCAGATGTGCATGAGGTAGGCAGGTGGAAAGGACTGTGGGAGACAGAATAGCCAGCTAACTGGAGACTGAATAGCCAGCTAACTCTCTGAAAGCTCGCTCCTTTGTGTGGCGATGTGCGAAGATCAGCCTTGCCTCAGGCAAGGTGGCTCGCTAGCTTGCTGAAGCAGCGGACGCCCAGGCTGGGCCGCCTGCCCACCAAGGCTTGCAGTTTGCTGCCACTTAAAGCATGCGAGCAGAACCCTGCCCCTGCCCATGCAACAAGAAGGTGCGCAAATGGAACCCGCCAAAAGTAAAACACACAAAATGTGTGCGCATGTGCTGGACTGCTCTATAAAAAAGGCTGCAGCCTCAGACTGCGGGGGGACCTTGTGGGAGACCATCAAAGACACTGGAGGAAGATCACTGACCTTATGAAGACACCACCGAAGATTCCATGTGCAATCACCGAAGACCCCAGAATCACAGACCCCCAGGACGCCCCAGATCCATGGTAGTGACTGTCTGCTCTCTTTTATCCAGAACTCTCACTTTATTTCTTATCTTTCCTTTCTTCCTTTCCTATCACTTCTTTCTCTCTTTCCCCTGAACAATTAATAAACGGGTGGATTTACGACATCTGACCTTGTTTATGTCTTAATCTCTCTCAAAGGGATCGAAACAAGAGGTTGGTCTAGCCGTCCCTAGCCTCCCAGACTCGTCTGAGGTCAGCTAGAAAGCAAGGGGGCCTTCCTCTCATCCAAACAAAATTGGATCCTAACAAGGACTCAGTGGAGAAAAACAGGAAGGGGGTGTTGAGATTGGCCAGGGACCCATGTAAGGCCAACACAATCTGCAGCAACCCTGGGTTGCAGGGCAAACATTCATTTGATTGTGGTTATTACATTCTCCCTCAAACCATGGGTGCAAATTGACCTATGCTTATATTTCAGCTACAGTGGCGGAAGTAGGGGCTTAAATTCACATCTATTGCACTTGTTTCAGACAGCCAGAACATACTGCTTGATGAAGTACTTTTTTTGAGTGTCACACCTGTTTGTTGCAATGCCCGTGAGTCATTCCTGTGGGTACAACTGAGAGAACAGCAAGCAATCAACCAAGTAATTTTAAGCTAATAGACTAAGAAGCACTATGATTAGTCCTAAGGTAACAACTATAGTTTTTCAGAATATTTTACACTGATTTCTTATGTAGTATGAGCCAAGTCAAATATTTACTGACGCACCCAAGCATAAATTCTGTACAGGTTCTGTTATGTTTTGATCCTTTCTTTTTCCTCTCTCAATGGAAGGCATTGAGGAGAGGTGTTATCACCCATCCATTATATGAGTTCATAAAAGCCAGGAAGATTGTCCCAGATGAAGGACTGAGAGCCACAGAGAGCACCCTGTTCAGTGATGCATTTTCTGTAGAACTGGGAGGTTGTTGGTTGAGATCTTACACCAGTCTTGGACTGCTTAAGTTAAAAGTGCTTTAATTTCAGCGAGTTCATACTAGCACCCCAGACGGTGATCCTAGACATACCATCCCTAACACACCATGCAGCACCCCTTCACCTCCTTCCTCTTATTTTTGGCAGAATGAAGCTGCAAACCCAGGACATGGAAGAACAGTGCCAACCCACCCTAGCAAGTTGTTAAAAGTTTAGTGATCATAGTTGCCAAATTTTTCACCAGAATAATAGTAGTGTTTCAGGCATCTTTCCCAAACTAGACCTTAGTATAACTATATGTTATAGGTGAACCAAAGGATCTCAGGATGGAAAAAGCTTCTGCAGAGCTAGAGAAGTTACAAAAGAAAAAAAGAAGCTGCAAAATAAGCTCCCATTCAGTCTTTCTTCCAAGTCAGAGGTGCCTTTCACCTTAATAGAAATTGCACTGAATTCTTGTTCTGGAGTCACAGCTTCCAAAGACCGATGAATGGTAAACAGGTCGTACTGTGGTACATCACACATTCAACATCAGACACTGCCATTGCTTTGGTTCAGTTCTGTGGGAAGAAAAAACACTACACATGTGCTTGATATCTACTTTTTCTCCTTAAGATTGACTTATAAATCTGAAATAATAAACTAGCTGAGAAAAAGAATTAAAAAAAATCCTGAGCCTCTTTTGTGTACCATACTGAAAAAACAGTCCTCTTGTGGAGTTGCCCTTCACAATTCTCTATCATTTTATCAGGCTGCAGATGATTCTCTTCTCTTGGTCTTCTCAATTAATTCAAACCACATTTTGATACGTCCAAACATTCTTCAAAAATGCCTTATTTTTGACCATGGTGTCTTGCTCCTATGGTGTGTTATATAGGCCAGATTTTGTTACCAGGGCACACAGAATTTGGTGGCTTCATTATATATTAAGCCTAAGGAAACCTTGAAGATCCTTGATTTTGATTCACTAGATCATTGCAATTTACCTCAGGTTTTTTCCAAAATATGCCATTGACCTGTTTTATGATATTTTACCCAAATTACCAGGAACTCCAGTGTCTGAGATAACTTTTGCTTTGAAGTGTCACAGTTTAATTGATATCTGAATTGAAGGAAATAAATTTATACAGCACAAATATTTTTTTAAATCCTTATTCTTTATGAACTAAAAGGGGGGGGGGGGGGGGGGGTTAATACTTTTGTTTATTTTATACAAAATTGTGTCCTTGTAAACTTCTTAGAGTTCTTGTGACTTAGAGTATGTGCCATATTATCTGGCTATAGTTACTTGATGAACCCAAGATCATTAAAATACTTTTTCATTTTCCTGTTGGTTTGATTAAAAAATCTAATTTAGCCTTAAAATATGGTACATTCATTTGCATGGGAATTGTCATTAAAAAAAAAAAAAAAGAACTTGGTAGCAATGCCTGGACCTAATGATCAGTTTAGACTTCCAGACTGAGCTACCAATTATTTCCAGCAATTGTTATGGTCAAATCCAGCAGGTATATTTAGAAATTGCTCAGTAATCTTCTGTGCAGATGTTTCATTCTCTTTCTGAAACCCTTAGGCTTATAAAGGTCACACCAGGGCAACACAGAAGTGGAGTGCAGATTACCAATCACAGGTTTGGCAAAAAGTTGTTTCCTGTGATAAGTCAGGGAAAAGCTGGACATCTGAAAAGAGCTATGGATAAACACTGCTGTCATTTACTCCCAGCTGATTTCACTGTGGCTGCAGTGGGTGTCTAACTGCAGAGTTTATCACAAAATTTCAGAAGCAGCCTGCTAAAACCCCCCAAATTTACAAGTTAATCTACCAATTTGTCAGGTTTTTTTCCTGAGGTTTATACCTATGGTTATTAAAACCTTACACACATTACTTGGCAATATAACCTATAGACAACCCTTAAAAGGAAATAAGAAATGCGAAATCCTTCTATGCAGTTTGGAAAGAATTCTGACACATTCCTAGGTAGCTGAAAGGATGAAGAGGATATGATTTTACCATTAGCTCTCTGTCCTGTGCCCTGGGTGCAAAACTGGTAAGGTACTCAGTCTGGTATCACACTCCTGACAACAGCTGCTCCCCAGCTACCAAAAACCAGAAAGGACTCCAAGTGCTCCTCCATCACTGCAACAGAACATGTGCCGTGCTCTCCTCTGAGCATGCTTCATGGCTAGTTTCTCCCCACCATGCTTCTAAGGGCATTGCCCAGAAGAGAAGCTGAGTGAGAGCTTCACAGAGGCTGAGGCTCAACCCTCCATCAGCACTGGGAGAGCTGATGGCTGAGGCTGGAACACAACCCTCCACAAGAATGGCTGTAAGCAAGAGACACAGTTTGGTTCAGCCTGAAGGCACTTCAGTCTGTATTTATAGGTATGAGCTTGGTAGCTTTACCAACCCCACCATACAGTAATTCAGCGAAGACTGACTCTGACTTCCAGCTATACCACTTAACCATGATTTCAATGCTTCTCAGTCCTTTCCTGTTGTTTGCACTTGGAAGTTAAGTTTTGGGACATATTCTGAAATCCACAGTATTGAAACTGTAGTAAATGAAGAATGATCACCCATTTTTCAGCTAATTATTAACACAGCAATTCATATCTAAAAGAACAAAACATTGGGTTTTGTTAGTTTTCACAAATACAGACCTTATTTAACCATTACCCTTAGGGTAATTCCAGCCCTGAAGTTTTAAAATGTATTCTCTTGAATGCTTCCCTGTAAAATCAAAATGGATGGTTATTCTGGGAGAATTCTCTTTTTGTTGTTTTCCTGGCAGAAGAAAAAGGAAACAGAATAAAGGTATAAGAACTAGCAGATTAATGTATTTTAATGACTCTGTGCTCAGAAGGAAAATGTTCTTTTTGGAATGAACTGTTTCCTGGTGGATCACCCAAAGTTCATGCAGCAATTAACATTATTTCAAACATATGCTGAAAACTTTATAACAGATACTAGCTAACAAGGTTAATTACTGAATATGAAAGCAATACACTGATGAACACAAGGAAACTCAAATCTAAGGGGAATGGTGCCAGCAAGTAGAAGAAGAAACCATGATCCATCCCCATAATAGCAAGTGCAACGTATCACTTTCAGACATCCTTGCCCAGCTCTAGTACCTCACAAGGCTAAATTGGGTTCATATTCCTGTGGAGAAAATTCCTACATTGTCATGCATGACTAATTCCTTTCCTCTCCTGAGACTAATATCTGACACAAAAGACATCAGAAAGCCTTTTTCAGATTCTTCCTTGGTTTTCACATTAAGTTAGAAGAAATAGATTTCTTTTAATGCTGGGGCTGGACTGTGCTTCAAAATGAAGAGTAACTGATTCAAAATAATTGTTTTTTCTAAAATTTCCACTGCCTCTTTTGTGCTAGCAGACACTACATTGCTAAGGAAAATTTTGATCCTTTCTGTCAAAACAGCAGTTCCAAACTAAAACATTTGGTTACATACAAATTAAGGATAACTTTTGGATGCCTGTTATTAAAATCACTAGACTTCAGTGATGCCACCTTTCTTTTCGCTACTTCGATTGGGTTTGTTAGAATTATTAAGTAAAAGAAAAAATCTAAAAAAAGGAAAAAAATATTTAACAGATATTTCTCACAAGCAGCCTCTGAATCTCAGTAACTATATTTTCCTTACATTGTACAGTTTAACCTGGTAAAAGTAATTGGTTCTGTGCGATTTCCTCAATTGTATGTCTTGTAGCTTTTTCAGCTGTTTTCCAATAGTCATATTGATTTTGAAACTTTTCCAATATTTTGTGTTTTGTTGCTATGTAAACAATTGAATGTTAGCCTTTAAAATTATCGATCCATTTCCAAGAAGGCTCTGAAAAGTTTTTATTTTCAGCTTTTACATATTATCATAAATCTATTACTTCTAAGGAAGAGGTGTAAATAATTTTATAATCATATTTTATGTTTAGCAAATGGGCACAAGGTAGATACATTTTCTTGCTCTTGTTTCAGTTCACTCTCTTAAATAAGAACTACCTCAACTAGTAGAACACCGATTTTCAAAGAAGTTCAATAAGCTCAGCGACTCATTGTCCTATGCCCTTTCTGAATGTACAGAAAGAAGAAAAATCTGAAACAAAGCTCACAAAATCCAGCTCTGTCCTGGATTTGAAGACCTTAAAGTGTGAGGTTTTCAATATGAAGATTTAGTATTACTGTGGATTTCATTCTTTTAACTGCAACTACACAAGTGCAGCAGTTTTCTCTGGTTCCTTGAATAAAAATGCTTATAGAAGTTAATGAAAGCAACATTTAGCTTGAATTAAAGAGAAATAGCAATTGTATATTTATCCAGAAGTTAGGGGGAGCAAGGTTAAACTGGAAGTCATGGCATCATATAGTAAAACAACCTGATGTAAAAAGTTCTGTAGAAAACAATTGAAAAGGAAGGGGGTGGGGAGTGGGGGGAGCAGAAACATGATCAGGGATGAGAAAGAAACTCTCCTTCCAGTCTGTATTCAAGCAAAGTGAATTTATAAGGTCTGTCTTTTCCACATAAATCCAAAACATAGCCTCATACCAGCTACAGTGAGGAAAATTAACTCCACCCCAGTCAAAACCCTTACAGACTGTCATGACCAGTGCAGCAGAAACCGTGCTGCAGCGTGTATTGTTTGACATCTCATGTAAGCAGACTGCCTCCCTGAAGACCATGGAGAGAAATGAGGCTTTAAAAAGAAAAAAAAAAAAAAAAAGTTTGACAGTTTTCCTTTTTGTTTCTAGAAAGCCGACATAGAAATTTAGATGAGCATTAAGAGGAAATGGGCCAAAAGCAGGCCAGACTGACACATTATTTATGGGACTAGTTTTTAATACTGTTATAATAACTTCCTTCTGGGTTGGATTCAACAGAACAGGCTTTTTTCCAGGTTCCATTTAGATGAAGCCAATATCTTGCCAGGACAGCTCATGAGAGGTATTACTACAGAAAACTCAGTTTGACCTGCAATACAAATACTAGCTTAACCCTCAGCAGGATCCAAATACTTTGCTTAGTCTACATCTAATGAAATACTTGTGCTTAATTATCTACTTAGTTCATACAAATGAACCCTTCTCTACCTCCTAGTGTTCAGAGGATGTCTAATAGGGAACGATAACAACAACAGATCTTCAGCTAGGGTAAGCTAGTGGAACTGTGCCAGCTGAAATTAACCATGGATTTAGCCAAAAGAAAGCAGGTTGTTTAAGGAATGATGAATACAACTTTAATTTTATTGAGCATTTTCATGATGTTTCTTAATATTATGTTGATTTAATTTTCTGCTTTTAAATAATAGTAAAATTTGCACTAATAACATGCTATTATCTTGGCAATGTGACAATCTCCAAATCCCTACCTTGAAAACCATTAGGCTGACATATTATTGGATTTCCATAGGTTTTTTACTGACATCCTTTTACCATTGTCCTGACATGGTAATGTCTCATAGCATAGACGCACTGAAATAATTGTTCTATCAGTTTGACATGACATTGTCTCCATGGACTTGTACTGACACTTAAAACAAATAGAGAATTACTGTTGCCATTTTGCACAGAAAAAAAATTGCTGCACTCGCAAAACAATTTTGTTTTCACAATACAATGATCCACTTTAATAACAGCTTTCAATTTTAGATGGCTATTTTTTTCTCTTTTTTCCCTAGAGCTTGCTACCATAAAAAAAACCTGTATAAAATGAAAGCAGAATTTCACCTCTGCTCATCTAAAATGTCTTTACCTATTGAAACCGATTTAGTTTAAAATAAAAGCAAAATAAAGACAAAATACCCAGTTAGTTACAATAGAGATATAAAGCTGCTTACATAAAATACGAAAAAAATACTGAATTTTGAGTCAGATCTGAAGGTTTAGTCATCTCTTCCAAAATATTTCTTTGTATGTCCATAAAGTTGTATAAAAATTCTTGTATATGTATAAAGTATCTTCCTTTGGTTTGCTATTTGACTGAATATCAACATACAGACAAGAAAATCTTTTCCAAAATGTTGTATTCAGAAATTCCAGCACTGTTTTTTTAAGCAACACTCAGATAAGGTAAGATTCAGCCATTCAGACAAATATATATGCAGAACTATGTAAAAATATTGAGGTTCCAGTTTTCATGATTTGCCATGATAATTGCATTTCTGTTACTTTCGTATTCCAAGCAAAGGCCAAGATTGTGAAACATGGTCTAAAGGAAAGATAATTGGAGTGAGATCATTTTCATATCTTGGTGTTTGTCTTTAAGATCCTTTTTATTAGTGACCCTGACATAAGAACTGGCAGCCAACAACATTTATTAATGATTCAGAGTTTGAAAGTATACTCTAAACATATAAGGGTCAGACTATCAGCAAGCACTAGGTGCCATTAAAAACTGGGAATGAGATGACATTTTATAGTGCAAAATAAAAGCTATATCTCTGTAAAGGTCAACAAGGATGTGTGTTGTAAACCTGGAGCTCAACACTGAACATAAGAAGGTCTGCCTGTGTGATGTAATGAAAAAAAACAAGGCTTCATCAGGGCAAGTGTTTCAAATAGGAAAAAGAGTAATACCATTATACAGGATACTGGAATACAGGAGTATGTTTTTGGGGCTGATGTCCACAGAGATTAATTCAAACTGGAAGACCATCAGGCAAGCATTACCAGGAATCTTCTCAGCAGCAAGATGGCATGCCTGTCTTATACAAGGAGAGGAAAACAATTGGGCCAAGCAAATTAAATGCTAGCAGAGAATATGGTTTTCTCATCAAGATTCAGAGAGAATGAGATTCTCTTTTCTCAGGGAGAAGCAGCATTTCAGTTAGAGGACAATGCTAACACAAGAACAAAGAAGTGCCTGCTGGTTGTAAACATGGTTAGGCTGGTCCTAGAAAATGGTTTCTTCCTAACAAAAAGAGAGAACTGTCTTCCTGTTGAAGCAGGCTTAAGACCAGATGGTAATGTGGCTAAATTGGGTACCAAAACACTTGGTATCACAGACATGCCATTTTACTAATTGTATGGCTTCCCCAGCCCATGGGAGAAACAATGCAGCCAGGAAGAAGGTCAGATGGATCAGTGCAGTGGTGTCAGTCCTGCAGTGCATGGTCCAGGGCTGTGGGGTCCTCTGGGCTCCTCTGTGTTTCCTGAAGGTTAGAGAGATGGTCCTGGATCCTGGGGAATGTTGCAGCGTTCCTTACCAAGGTCTTTTTTATATTGTGGTTACCTCCAGTATTCTGAAGTGTTCTCAGCCATAGGTTTGGGTACAGAACAACTCACTGAGAATTAGTCTTCTCAAATTGCACTGTTGTTTTCTGCTTTGCTGTTGCCATTGTCAGTGTTCCAAATCTTCCTGTTCAGGTCACTTTTGGATGTGCTGATGTCCAACAGGCTGAGTGTGTAGTTTGGCTCTATATTTCCTTGAGCACACCCAAACTGCTTTGTTTGCAACAGGATTGGATCATTTTTTGTCTGCTTCTGTTACAGCAAAAAGGCAGTTAATGTTCATCAGTTCATGCCAACATCTTTGCTAATTATATCTAACTCATGCTAACTGCTACAGCAGTGAGGCCAGGAAACAAAGCTGATTTTAGACTTAAGACTAAAAATAGTATTATACAATTTCTCTCAGAGACCTTCTGCTGACTGCAGGTGATTGGACAAAGGTCTCTTACAGTACCAAGATCCTCTTCCCAAGTCCTTAATGTGGGCCTGCCATTCACAGTTCTCTGCCATATTTAGTGTGAGTGCCCATGGACTGTCACATAAGCTGGAATAAAGCTCCATATTTTCTAGTGCAGTCAGATGCCACTGAAAGAGAATAAGAAGTTGTGACACTAGCAATTGTGGAAAAAAAGAGTTATTTAATTGATAACTGACAGTAGAACAGTAGATCTTTTTAGTTATGAACACTACAGGTTTTGTCAAGGTCAATGCTTATGTGATTGCCTGTTTCTTACGTGTTTATGAGTAAAAAAAATCAGGAGAAACTCCCTTTGAACACCAGCTGAAGTCTGTGCTTTAATACAAGCCAATTTGAATTGCCTCAATAATACCATGTGACTGAGTCATAGTCCACACTTTATGCCAGTCTGCTTCTGTTCATTGGGAGCACAAGGCTGTATTTTAATGATGATGAAGCCCAGGAGCACCCTTTTGATAATATAAACTCATTTTTAAACAGACAGGTTATGGTGACAGCTGATGAAATCTAAACACTTGCTGTTTTTTTCACAAATAATATTCACAGTGGAGTGCATCTACAAGTTATAAAAAGCATCTTAAGCTATCAAGCCAAAAAGGAGAAAGGGGTATATTTAAAATGCAAACTTGAACAAATCAGTGCTTTAAAACATCACTCAAGTCTCCTTGAACCATGCTGCTGTAAGTGATTGAAGTAGCCTGAGAACTTTAAAATGAAGTGAGCTGACACTTCAGGTTAACATTGATTTAACACATATTGGCCTAGATGAACTAATATTGAACATAACAGAATGACAGTATGTTATATTTAACTGAAAGAGAGCTGTCAGGAGGTAGTTTCTCAAAAAAGTAAGTCCAAGTTTTTTCTAGAATTTTGGCCTTCATTGACTTCTAGGTCTTATTTACCTTGCTGCCGTGCTCTTAGAAAGAGGGACTGAGTGGTCATAATTCTCCCTCTGACCTTTACATTTCTGAATGTAAGTGTGTGATAGGATATGAAAGCTTCACCTTGACCACAAAGATTTTTTTTCTTTGGTGAATAAAAGAAAAATAAAAGACTTTTAAGTTTCATTATGAGCATAGCCAAAAGCCATGCATTTTTTTGTACTTCAGTACAAAGAACATTTTTAGATTCTCCTCTAATTCTACGGAAGAATGCATTTGAAACCACTTTGCAGAGCTGGAGAGTAGGTCTGAAACAGCAAATGGCTTTATATAAAACCCTTCCATGAATACAGGAATATTTGGATCATCCTGACCCATTTTATGTTAGGAATAGGTTTCTGTTTCTTGTCAATGCAGCCTTAAGTCAAACCTTTAGAGTTGATGGAGGGTTTACAAACACATTACCTTATAAATAAATATATATATACACACATACACCAAAGAGTGAAAATAATATAAAACTGTGAAAAATTTTGGTCCCATTTCTCTGATCAAATATTTATGAAAGGGATATTTTGCTACTATTTATTGTCGAGCACACTGTTTGTGTGCCTATACTTTAATACTCTGTAAGGCTTCTGCTGGCTGGAACAAAGCACATCTACATATTCAAATATTTGCTCTTAATAAAGGTATTATGTATGGAGTCTTTGATGTTTTTCAGGGGGCTTGTTTTTTACAAATGCTCCAAAATAGTGAATGGACTACTGAACAGGCTTGCGGTCAGTACTTTTTGACCTACAGCATGCTTACAAATTAACCAACAGGAAGGTGGGCAGGAAGGCTAAGGGGATTAATTGATTACGGTATCACAGTGAGCAGGTTAGCTCACACTGCTGTGGGTTTAGTGTGTCATTGTAAATGGGAAAGGAGATAGAAACAAACAAGCAAAGATCAAAGCCAATCTGTTATAAAATGCTCCCTTGATACTAACTTTTTTTTTAAAAAAGATGGCCTTAAGCAAAATTTTATTTTTTTTCCTCAATCTAATCTTCCATCTGAGGATAGAAAATTCTGCTCTTTGTGGTTCAAGATAAGGTTATTCTCTCTGTCTAGGACACAACAGAGGTCAGATGATCTCACAAGTCCCAAAATAATAACAGAAGCTGCTACCAGGCACCCACGTGACTTCACTCTATTGAAAAGAGGTTATGTTAAATAAAGAAATCCAGATTTTATTAGGATGTTTTTCCCATATTATAATCTCATTATGAACACATTAGTCAATAACACATTTTGAAGTGAAAAGCTGCAAACAAAGCTACCAAATTTTAAGTTCTTTTTTATGAGCATGCTTTATTGGCCACCAAGTTTAAAGGATGGAGACAGAGGAAAAGGAAAACAACAAACTACTGAAGTCAATGAGAAGACAGTTGGAAATTATGTGAAGGCCCACCTTCAGTTCACGCCACTGTTAGCAAGTGTCATGGTTTGCAGATGTAGCACATTGAAGATGATGTACAATCACCACCATGGAAATATAAGACAGTGCTCCAGGTAGTGTAGCTGGACAAGTTGAGAGAGGACTCATGATGGATGTGTTATTCGGTTAGTATATACATTTTACTTACCATTAGTTGATTATTCAGAGACCAGATTCCTACTCTACACTTTCTTTTAAACCTCATGCTGACCTTAGTCATCCTATATTAATGGAATAAGTCTAGTATCAGAGACACAGTCAAACTCATTCTTTACTATCATTCTTAGCATAAATCCATATTAGAATTCTACAATACAAATGGTAAATTCTGCATTATTATTATAACTGTATTATAATGCTATCAGAATTACATAATTAATAATCAATAGTTCTTTATATGTTTAATAAAGGGCACACTTTCACCCATTAATTGAATATGAAGTGTTGATTTGCACATGAAAGGGCGTAAATCCCATTGCCAAAGGCAAGAAGCTGACATATACTCTCATTCTCATTCCTTCCAAACATCAAATCCTCTTATGTACCCCTTTCTCTAATGACAGAAAAGAGATCTTATCTACATCAGTTTTCCTTATTATCAATATCTTTTTGAATTACGTAGTTGAAAATATAAGCACATTCCTTTGACAGTTTTTCTTAGGTGTTGTCTTGCTAGTTGAGCTTCTACAATGTAGTACTTTCTTCGTAAGCACACACAGAAAACCTTCTATAAATTAGGATCATTGCATTAGCAATGGGTTCCATACTATAAGATCATGAAAGTTCTAAGACATAACATTCAAAAATACAAAGCATCATTTAAATCATGCTTTTCTGCTAAAGGACTCCTTACATCAGATTCTCTGTTATGAATCACTTTTTTTTTAGACAACTGTGTCTGAAAATTGGATTTAACTGAGCTGCTTTGCTAACTACTTTTATCATGTCCCCATCTATCCACATGAAGTGACAAATGAAAAGTAGTTTAAGCCAAATTCGTGTAAATCAAAAAAATATATCTGCTCAATTACATCATTTTATGCAAGAATTAACTTTTCACACTAGCTGCAATCCTCAGTGTGATTTCTATAATACAGGCTTACTTCTGTTGCCTAAGCATAAGTACCTAGTGCTCCTTGAGACACTTGCTGGTACCTGAGACTCTGCACAGGGCCAAGCAAACACAAACTAGAACCTACAAAAGACCTTTGCCTACTTAGAACAGTATAGCAGTCAGATGCTCTAGGAAATAACAAATGCCTTTCTTTAGGCAAATTAATTGAGTCCTTACACTGCCCTTCAATCCCTGCACAAAGTAAGCTTCTGAAACCAAGACCTACTATGGAAACTTGAAAGCTGCAATGTAAGAAGGTATAGTACACCACATTTTTTATTCTAATATTGTTAATTTTATTATTTTTATATCCCTATCCAAACATAGCATCCCAGCCATGACTCCTTAATTCTAACTTCAATAAGTAACTGGGGTTTTTTAATGAAAATTCTGGTGTTAGGATACTATGTGAACTCAATGTTGTTTTCATGCTCTTATAACATTGTTTCCTTTTATTACGAAGTTCAGAAGCTACATCATTCTTCTGCTATAAGATCTAAATATACTGAACAAAACTAGACCATGAAAGAAAGTCAATATGAATATGAATCTACAGTCATTATTGAATAGAAATACCCCAAGGCATGAAAATGTCTGCTGATAAAAACAGAAGCTATAGAAAACATAGTGATGTGTTTATAGTTTTTACTACACTTTATAAACTTTGTTAAGCAAGCAAAATAAAACTGACATCAGTCATCTAGGAAACACCAGTTTACCGGTTAGGAAGACAGATAAATATTTGGTCACCTCTAGGCCTAGTGAGTAAATTTATGGTAGGTTGTCAGCTTCCAAGATAAAATTTGGGGTTTTTCCATAAATTATTGCCTGTTTTTTTCCACATACACATGTAGCTTTGATTTCTTATTTTTTTATTTTTTTATTCTTCTTTGTTGCCCTTATCTACAGAAATAAATGTACATAAGTACAGAAACTCTTAATCTTCTTTGCATAACAAATACTGGTTTTTCTTATAAAATTTTATTAGTTAGTGAACCTTTTTTTAAAAAAAAAAAATATTAAAAACCTAGAAATCTGTTGTGCTTTATTTAGTTCAAGTGAGTAAGGCTGGCTTGGCCAAAAAATGGTATTTTTACCAGACCAAGATGGTATTTTAAATCAAATGACCCAAAGTAAATTTTTCACTCCATTAGATTTTCCTGTTTGTAGTAGAAGCATCTAAGTTATTCTGATTTACAAGCTGAAGAGAAAGCCTGTCATGTTACATGCCCTTGGGGCTATGTATTTTGTTTTGGTTTTTATCCTCAAGAATCAGACTCAACAAGTAGACATTAAGCCTCTCCTGGATTTAGACCAACAGCTCAAATTTATAATTAAATTCCCACAGTTTAAGAAGTTGCTGCACTTTAATTCAGCTGTGATAACCGCCATTGTGTATACTGTTAAGTCCAGACATCTGGCAATTGGGAAAGTCAGCAGAAGTGCTGTGGCTTTTACATTTGCCCAAATACAGCAAGTACACGTGGGCAATCACTGCAGTCAGTTGCTGTATGGTAAACTGCTAAACCACCAAAGTTCAGCAAGTAGCCAGAGCTTTAATGCAACCAGATTTCATGGGCTGTTAAGAAGACAGAGCTGAACATACACAGTTTTGATCATCTCTGTAAGACTGAAAGAGAGAAAAAACTAATTGAGAATATAGCTTTGTCTCCAAGGTCAAACTACTTAGACGAAAGATGAAGTATAACATAATGATACTCAGTGCCAATAAAAGCAGCAAGGCATAAAAAAAAAAATTTTAAACGGTATTAAGGAGCAAAGAAAGCAGACTAATATTTTCACTGCAATTCCTTTGTGGAATATTTATGGCATGATGATCCTACTCAAAGTAAAAAATGCAAGTGACAAGGAAAAATCTTTCCTTGCATTTCAAATTTGCTAGGAAAACAATAACAAGCTGTTTTAACTAAACCAGGACGTTCTATCCAGATTGATATTTCTGTGGACAATGTGAAAATACATTCAACCCTTTGCCTATATGTAGAAAATACATAGATTTTTGTAAAGTTTTGGGTGTTTCCTTTACAAAGTGAATAAAACTACAATGATATGTGAAAAGAAGGTAAAGAGGTGGGCATGGGGGAAGAATATTTGATCTTGGTTATTCTAATAATGTAGCACAAAATCAGCCCACTTGCAAAAATTCTGATTATTTTACAGGATATAAGTAAAAAGCCTTGGAGAAAATTTGTAAACATGGGACACAGAGATGTTCCCTGAACTACTAGGATGAAAGCTCTGCTTGAAAATAGGAACAGACCAAAAGCTAGAGAAGGGAAAAAGCTAGATACTCTGCCACATATGAATCTCCTCCGGTTCCTTGTGTTTTTGCAGAAAGCATTTAAAAATAAGCAGGTGGCTGGTCTGCAGAACAATCTGGAAGATGGCCTAGGGTGACCCAAAGAAGAGAGCAAGCTCTTTCTGCCCTATAATATTCACTATAGCTAGCAAGTCATGCTGTCCATTGATGGAGTTGAAAACAAACTTGGAGTTTACAACAGATCGCAAGTATCTCATTAGCTTTCAATGGGATTAGAAAAAAAAAAAGTGGAAACCCTTTTGAAAACCCTGCTTCAGTTTAACTGAAGTTTCTACAGCTTGTAGCTCTGCGTAAATAAATACCCAAGTATCAACTGCAAATATTCAGATTCACATACATAGTTAATATACTTAGCACTTACTTACCATTGATAAAATGCCCCATGAAACACTGCAAATGGGAAAAGCAATGTAATGCCTTCCGTGTAGGGACATATTTCTCTCTTATTGACCCCTGGCTTACTTTAGCCACCTTTCAAAACAGAGCACCCATGCACTGGGTTTTTCCACACTTTCATGGGAATTTCTAAGAATTTCCAAGAATTGTGACTGATCATTGTGATAGCAATTGCTTCCCATGGAAAATGGCTGTGACAGAAGCTGATGTGTCAATGCAAAGCAGAACATGTATATGAAGGGGTGGGGGGTGGATACAAGACTGCAGGAGCAGATTGGGCCTTGATTCAATAGGTGGGGCAGAATATCATTAGCTGTTGTATGTGGGTGGGTCAAGTATTTTACTAGCAAAGAAATTATTCTGCCATCTAGTAGACCAGGCTTCTCTGAGATTTTTGTGTTTGCCTTATTTGTATTACTTGAACTTACATAATTTTCTTCCCTAGGAAACCTACTGGGCAGAGAGCAGAGCAACAGAAAAGCTAAGCTTGCCCACAGAATTTCTCTTCTGTTGTGTCTGGGGAAGCATTGGGAGGCCCCCTGAGTGGATGACATCAGGCTCCCAAACTAATTCACAGGTGTTGACAGAAGAAAAAGATGAGTAGGTATTTAGATTTTAGAAGAAAAGTGCAATTCAAAGAACACCAACCAGTGACAAAGCTTTTCATGAGAAAAACCTTGACAAACTAAAATAAATATAGAGAACAAGAAGCCTTTGAGAAACTACAAAATAAGGTAAATCTGAATGTCACAGGAACATAAATACCTTATTTTATTATTACTAACAAGAAAAATATAAAATAACCAGGTATTATGAATAGCATAAATATTCTTGTCTATATACATTGAATAAATTTATTCCGTGCCATTACCATGATATGTACAAAATATATTGTTTGACAACTAAACTGACTCTGTGACCTCCAGTTTCCAAATCATCTCCCAATATTTTCCAGTTATTTTCTGTTAGCATAACTATGTTGATCTATATTACTAAAGCTAAATCAAACTTATGTTCTTGGCAATGACAATATTTGTTAGATTGTTATTCATTTTATTATCTTGTCTCTTAAAGTTATCTTACATGAGTTCTTATAATAACTTATTCTATATAATACAGATATTTCTATTAATTTTTTTTTTTTTTAGAATCCATAACAGATCTGCATTTGGTTTGGTCTTAGATTTCAAGGGGGAGAAAGGAATCAAAGTAGCCTAAATTCTTACCCCTTCTCCTTGTTTAGCTTGTCTATGTATAAGGAGGCCCACATCTAAGACGGTAGTGTAACTCAGTCTGAGGAAGAATTGAGTGAAAATATCAGTCATCTGTTCCATTAAAAAGGGACTTTTTTCTTCTTCCCTTTTGCTTTAAAAGGCTTTGTGTACCAGCTGTTTTGAGCTTTCTTGTTGAAATACACAGAATACTTGAAGGTTAGTTTGTGATGAGGCTGTTTTGAGTACTTACAGAAAAAGGGCTGAAGCTGAATCATAGCTGACTGTAACAGGTTGATTTAATTTTGAAAGCTACATTTATATACTTCAAAATTTGAATTTGAACTGTAACATTTCATTTTCTCTGTCATTTCTGCTTTGATTTAAGATAATGGGTACTTAAATATCTGGATTCTTGAATGAATTATTTTTGTTGATTATGTGAAGTGATGTGTATACATATGTGTGCATAAAAAAATATATATTAATTGATAACATCCTCCTTGGAGAAGGAGGAAGGGTTGCTAATGCTTTTTTTACCACTTTGTTTGCCTGGATTATGTTATCAACATATATAATTGGAGAATATGTAGAATATGATTCTGTATCTTAACAAGTGTGAGGCGGGTTTTTTTAATCACTTCTTTCCCTTCCCTAAAGCTGTGACACTGAAACAAATTACTGTCAAAATGTTTGAGTTTATATCACTTTTCCTCTATGTCAAGAAGCAGTTTAGTATGTAAACAAGTAATTTTAAAAGTGACATTGCTCGTCTCTATCAAATGTCTTTTGAAACTCAGGTCTTGTTAACTTAAATTTGCTGTTGCTTATGTCACAGTATGAGATGGCCAAAGGCTAGTTGTAGGTTAAGGAATGTTGGCTTTTTTGAAAACCACATAACGGTCACAAAACATGAACACAATTCTACTGTCATGGTTCCAGGTCAGCTCATAAGTGGAAAGAACCTATGCTCCCCTGATCAGACTTCACAAAAACATGGGACACTACAAAGTCATCAAGTTTGAAAGCAGTCTGAAATCCCTGAACTCAAATCTTTTGCCTCAAATACTACACTAGCAATAGAGAGGTCACCCACTTATCTTCTTTTGAATTACCAAAAAAGAAAACTTCTGCATTTTTTATAAGAATTCTCATTTGCAGTATCTCAAAGCCACCATACTACAAGATTAATCTAATTTTACAAGATTAACTTCAGTTAATAAAGAAGTTTAATATATGGGATGTAATACTAGAAACTAGATAAAGCTTTACAGATAAATATGTTGTAAAACAGCAACTGTGCGTGTGGTGGATATGTGATAGCTACAGAACTCTCAGACTCATTTTCTAGCTCTGTGATACTTAAAACTGTGCATCCCAAATATGTCATTAACATATAGTATAATTTCTTTTCATAGGAGACTTGAATTCTTTAAAAAGAAAAGTGCATGTCATCTCATTTCTTGGTCACTGAGGACTACGTATTGTCAACTTTAATTTATCTATCAAGAGTTTTGTGTGATCAATTTTTTCCCCCGGCACTATCATTGCAGTGCTAGGATACAATGTGCCTTTCTCTTCCAGTCTTCTGTTAGGTTCAAGAATATCTCCGTCATTAACACCCATACTCAGCTCTTATTCCAGGAATATCCCAGAATCCCTTTTTGCCTGAATAAAAGGTGTTTCAGTTACCAGACTAATAGGATCTCATGAGAACTTCTTATTCTTATTTGCGTTACCTGGTACGATCCTTCTGTCATTTCCTAGCAGTTGTGCCACTTTCTCATTTAACTTAAGATAATTTATGGAATTATCCTGCCTAAGGAGCACACAGGAGCTCTTTTCTTACATTTTTAAATGTGCACTCTCTTCATTAGAATATATTATTTTCCTATACTTTAAATCAAATTTTTTTTTTTTTTTTTTCTGTAGGGAATACTTCTCCATGCCATACATACAGACTTCTCAGAAGAAAATAAATACACCTGCTGTGTTCTGATGGAAAATGATTGTATCAAGGGAGGTGGCTGTTATTTCCCACAGTACCAGCTGTTCCATCCTATAACTCATATTAAAAACTGCACAATTTTTATTATTTTCTCAGCATCTTTATTGTGCTTACAAATAAAATTGAAGTCACGTGCTGCTTTTCCCTTTTGAGTTCCCCAGGGAAGTACTTCCTGCTTAACATAATTCTTCATGTGGTAATATCCCCAAATTATTCTTGTGTGGTGGTTTGACCCTGGCTGGATGCCAGGGGACCACCAAAGCCGCTCTATCACTCCTCTCTTTAACTGGTCAGAGGAGAGAAAAGTAAATCAAAGGGCTCGTGTGTCGAGATAAAGACGGGGAGAGATCATTTGTCAGTTACCATCATGGGAAAAACAGACTCAACTTGATAAAATTAATTTAATTTATTATCAATCAAAATCAGAGAAGGAGAGGATAAAAAAACTACTAAATCTTAAAACACCTTCCCCCCACCCCTCCTTTCTTCCTGGGCTCAACTTCACTCCCAGTTTCTCTACCTACCCAGAAGCACAGAGGAATGGGAATGGGGGTTGGGGTCAGTTCATCACACTTTTTCACACATCTGCCACTTTTTCTTCCTAGGGAGAGGACTCTTCCCCTGCTCACGTGTGGGGTCCCTCTCACAGGAGACAGTCCTCCACAAACTTCTCCAACATGAGTCCTTTCCACGGGCTACAGTTCTTCATGAACTGTTCCAGCGTGGGTCCATAATTTCTGCGGGGGGCAGTCCCTCAGGAGCAGACTGCTCCAGCATTGGGTGCCCTGTGGGGTCACAAGTTCTGCCAGCAAACCTGCTTTGGCGTGGGCTCCTCCCCCCATGGGTCCGTAAAGTCTTGCCAGGAACCTGATCTGGCGCAGGCTTCCCACGGGGTCACAGCTTCCTTCCTTTGGGCATCCACCTGCTCTGGCGTGGGGTCCGCCATGGGCTACAGGTGGATATCTGCTCCACCATGGACTTCCATGGGTTGCAGGGGGACGCCTGCCTCACCATGGTCTTCACCATGGGCTGCAGGGGAATCTCTGCTCCAGCGCCTGGAGCACCTCCTCCCCTTCCTGCTGCTCTGGCCTGGGGGGCTGCAGGGCTGTTTTGTCTCAGATCCTCTCACTTCTCTTCTCTCTCTGTCTACTGAGCTGCAGCCAGTTTTTTTCCTTCTTAAATATGTTATCACAGAGGTGCTTCCACTGTTGCTGATTGGCTTGGCCTTGGCCAGCAGTGGACACAGGGAAAACTTCTAGCAGCTTCTCACAGAAGCCACCCCTGTAGCTCCCCCACTTCCAAGACCTTGCCACACAAACCCAATACATCTTGTAATGTTATAAGGCTATTTTTTACATTGGTCCATTTTTGTCTCTAAATATATATTTGATAATGTATATTTAACCTTAGTGATTTTTGATTACAGATCTCACAACTTAACTAAATGATGACATCTATCTGCCAAATGATAACTTCATTGGCAGCTGAGCTCTACATCAGATGGTGGTGATGCATCTGTGAAAATCAAGTCCAAAGAAAAAAAACCTAGCCTTTTTCCTGTTTACTACTGGAAAGGAAAAAAAGGGAAGAAAAACCTCAGCAATCTTGTATCCACTCAGAAAAACATCTCACTTTTAACAGTGTTTCCTCGTAAATAAAACTGGAAACACAGTCTGCCCCATTAAAAGTAACAGGGCAACATTGTATAGTGCTTCTTTCCTCCTTTTACTTTGTCCTATTGTTCCTCACTGATGTTAGTTACCCACTGGGGAATTTAGTCTCCTTGAGACTAGTGATTTCTGTAAAAGTAGACACGGGTTAGTAATCTTTCTTTTTAAAGTTATTTCCCTCAATTTTCCAGCAAGTGTTTCAACATTTTGCTTAGTGCCATTGCAGGAGTGGATATCAAGAGTCTTTCCTACTTCTGCTGAAGGCTGCCATAGTTCTGACTGCAATGAAAGAGCATTTAGGTCCTGTACAATTTATGTCTTGAATCTAACACTCACTGTGATCCACTGTTCAGTATGATTTCTTGCTTCCACTGATGTAAATGAAGAGAAGTAAATTTGTGAAATATTCATGTATTCACTACCAAAATACAGAACACAAATATATGGATGAAAGGCTGGACATGAGCTGGCAATGTGCGCTGGCAGCCCAGAAGGCCAACCGTACTCTGGGCTGCATCAGGAGAAGCGTGGCCAGCAGGTCGAGGGAGCTGATTCTGCCCCTCTACACTACTCTGGTGAGACCTCACCTGGAGCACTGCGTCCAGCTCTGGAGCCCTCAGCACAAGAAGGACATGGACCTGTTGGAGTGGGTCCAGAGGAGGGCTACTAAAATGATCCGAGGGCTGGAGCACCTCTCCTATGAGGACAGGCTGAGAGAGTTGGGCTTGTTCAGCCTGGAGAAGAGAAGGCTGTGGGAAGATCTTATTGCAGCCTTTCAGTACTTAAAGGGGGCCTATAGGAAAGACAGGGAAAATCTTTTTAGTAGGGCCGGCTATGACAGGACAAGGGGTAATGGTTTTGAACTAAAGGAGGGCAGATTTATACTGGATATAAGGAAGAAATTCTTTACAGTTAGGGTAGTGAAACACTGGAACGGGTTGCCCAGAGAGGTATTGGAGGCCCCATCCCTGGAAACATTCAAGGCCAGGTTGGATGGGGCTCTGAGCAACCTGATCTAGTTAGCAGTGTCCCTGCTGACTGCAGGGGGGTTGGGCTAGATGACCTCTAGAGGTCCCTTCCAACCCAAAACATTCTATGATTCCATGACTCTCTGATTTCAACGTGGAGGAGAAATCAGACCTTAAATCTAAATTCTACCACTAACTTTACTCAGAAGATTTGCTTAAAATATAAAATTATTTTTATGTGTGGTCCACAGGTAGGTAAAATAGCTGAACATTTTTACGGGAAAATTAGGAGCTGCGCTCTTAGCATTCTGCCAATGTCTTGATGTACTGGCATCCACAGAATTAAACACATTTTTGTTCTGCTGAAAGAATGGCTGTGTCCATTGTGTTAGCTAGTGACAAACTGTGATGAAAGCTCCCAAAGCTTGGGGACAAGACACATCATTTGCCTGGGGTAACAGATAACAGAAATACAACAGCTATTGGAAAAGTTCAATAGACAGAAAGGATGGTTTGTTGTTTGTTCTCTAAGACTGGCAGCCCATACTTAAGTTGAAGATGGCTTTTATACATTCCACAAACAGCTTAGTTCACACACACTTAGAGCTTGGCCGGGACATGCAGCTGAAAACTGAAGAACAAAGGACACTTAGGGAGCAGGGCAGATTGAAACATCTAGTTTGTAAAAACAGATCTCTCTGTGACTGCCATTAGAATCTTTATATAGCTGCCTTTTCCCTGGACCTAGGAATCTATACAAAGTTTTAAATTTAAAGCACAGAGGCGCTTAAAACCAAAGGAAATATGGACGTAATTGCTTTTCACAGGTGTAAGCGGTTTAACAGCATGATCCCATATTTACTTAGTCAGAACCTTGCCAGTGACTTCCAAGATAACTGAACCAGAAAAATCTTTCTGGAAATAACCTGGAAGTAGAAGAAAAAGGAAAATTATTTTATTTGTTCATTTACCACTTATTGCCTAACATTTTCTCATGTAATGATTCCATGGAGTGTCAGTTTCTTGTTTGACAGAAATAACTGATTATTTTGTGTTCCTCAGGGGTTGGTATTGGGATGGGTACTGTTCCTTATTAACAACATATACAGTGGGATTAACTGCACCCTCAGGAAGACTATGGATCACGCCAAGATGAGTGGTGCCATTGATGGGCTTGAAGGAAGGGATGCCATCCATAGGGACCTTGACAGGCTTGAGGAGTGGACCATACACATGCAAACATCATGAAGTTAAAAAAGGCCAAGTGCGAGGTCCTGCACCTGGGTCAGGGCAATCCCCAATATCAATACAGGCTGGGGAATGAATGGATTTGAAGCAGCCCTGCAGAGAAGGACTTGGGGATACTGAGGGATGAAAAAATGAACACTGGACAGCAATGTGCGCTCAGATCCCAGAAATCCAACTGTATCCTGGGCTGCATACAATGAAGCATGACCAGCAGGACAAAGGAGGTGATTTTTCCCCTCTACTCTGTTCTGTTGAGACCTCACCTGGAGTACTGCATCCAGCTCTGGAGCCCTCAGCACAGGAAAGACATGGACTTGTTGGAGCGAGTCCAGAGGAGGGCCACAAAAATGGTCAGAGGGCTGGAATACACCTTCTATGAAGAAAGGCTGACAGAATTGGGTATGTTCAGCATGGAGAAGAGAAGGGTCTGGGGACACCTTATTGTGGCCTTTCAATAGTTAAAGGGGGCTTATAAGAAAGACGAAGAGAGACTGTTTTCCAGGGCCTGTAGTGACAGGACAAGGGGCAGTGGTTCTAAACTGCAAAAGAGTAGATTTAGATTGGACATAAGAAAAAAATTTTTTACAATGAGGGTGGTGAGACATTGGAATAAGTTGCCCAGAGAAGTGCTGATGCCCCTATAAAAAAAAAATCTTTGTATCCAATCAGAATTTCTGGTGTACTAATTTGTGTCTGTTTCTTTTCATCCTATGTCTGTGCACCTTCTGGAAGTTAGAGTAACATTAGGTGCGTGGGATGGAAGGGATCCAGAGAAGGGCAGCAAAGATGATCAAAGGACTGGGAAGCCTGCCATATGAGGACAGGCTGAGAGAACTGGATTAGTTTAGCCTTGAGAAAATGAGTCTCAGAGGTGAACTCATCACAGTGTGCCAGTATTCAAAGGGTGGCTACAAAGAAGATGGAGACTTCCTTTTCACAAGAAGTCACATAGAGAAGATGCAGGGTAATGGGTACAAGTTAATCCTGAGAAAATTCTGCTTGAACATGAGAGGAAAATTTTTCACAATGAGAACAGTCAACCATTGGAATAATCTCCCCAGGAATGGTTGACTCCATCACACCGGACACTTTCAAGATGCAGCTGGGCAGGATGCTGTTGGTTGGACCAGATGATCCTTGAGGTCCCTTCAAACCCAGTATTCCATGATTCCATGATTTTATGGTACGTTTGCCATATAAAAGTCCTCCACAGGAAAAAAAAAACCTTTTACTTTGATGTTGAAACTTATGCAACAAAATAAATAACTTACAATCAGACACAATTTCATCTGAGTCATACTGCATCAATTCCTGCTCTTGTTCAACTACACATAATTAGTGATCAGAAAAAAAATATTCATCATCTTGATTGCAATAATTTACTGTTATTTTAATTATGTGACTGCAAAATTGTGGATAAAGTGATCTATTTCAGAGGCTGTGAAAATTTTCTTATTGCATCCTTTTCTCCTTTGATCATTTATTGATATGCCTCTCACAAATTTAGTTAGTTCCATGTTGATTTTTGTGTATTTCCATTTGAATTAATTCTATGTTTTCTGTTGAGCCATTAAACATGTATCAAAATGAAGTAATTTTAAAAAATACCTCTGAATGTTACAGGTAATGGAGCGCAAAAATCTTAAGTTACAAGTTAAGGTGAAATGTAAGGAAACGTTAACTAGATAAGAAAAAAAAAATATTCTGGCTAAAAATACAATTATGTTCCATGCTGGTATTATTGGGCAGTGGTAGCCATAGTCAGATGTTTAGAAAAATGTGACTAGGGAAACAGATTCCCTCATTTCCATATTAATAGATGGAGTTTTCTTACTCTAGGGTTTTGGGAGGCTACATTTTTTTATATTTTTACTTAGTATTTTTTTCTTATAAGAAACTACAACTCCTCCATACTTTGAATCATGGGTTTAATTATTTCTGTATTCATCAACTCAAGTAAATCTGACCAAGTTATGAACCTTTAAAATTTCTGTATTAGATGCCTTATATCTACATTTACAATATTTTCTCGAATTTATAACAATGAGATATGGTTACGTTGTTCATTTTACCTCTTACCAACTGGCATATAACTATTATATAAAAGATACCTTTGAAATAAATCATCAATTATTCTCTAAAGTACTGCACTTTCTGAATCATACTCTCTCATGTTTCAATTACAATAAAGAGTCTCCATTGATTACATTGTCTAACACACGTAAGACACAGGATTTTTTTTCTATTACGGCTTGGGTTTCTTAGGGTTTACAGTTTGTAGGCTTGCAATTTTTACAAGGTATTAAGTTTACAGTTCACACAGCAGCTGTTAACTCCATCAATTGATATGTCATATTACAATTTGTCTTCTATTTTGGCAACTTTGTAAAAACATCTTGAAAGTCACTAACTTTTTAAAATTTTATTTTATTTCAGAAGAATGCAATGCATTTCAAAGCTAAGTATTTTTTTTAATGAGAAGAAAAATATTACTTTGTAATGTGTAAAGCTGAGTTGAAAATCTTTACAGCAAAGTTGCAAAAATTAGTTTACTTTTACTTGGTAATCCCTAATAGAAACACTGGTAACAAACCTAAAATTGTTATTGCTTACAGAATGATTCTCAAATGCTTAATTTATAAGTATTTTTATATTTTGAAATAGATATTCATAATTTTAAAGTCAGAAGACTGTGTAACAAAATCTATGCTGCCCTTATCTTTATCCTTTTTTCACTTGATTGGAAGCTAGCAAAGCCAAAGCTGCTTGACTATTTTAAATATGCTTATTTTAAATATAACAGTACATTAATAACCTTAATGTCACTATGCAGGTATAATTACCTTTCAGATAAATTTTTCATCTGCCCATGAAAGGTTTTCCAAGTTATAACCTCTGATAGAAGGAAGAAAATCTAGCTCAAACCAATGACTTATTGACATTTTGTGAACTGTCGCTAGAGTTGTGCTAGTTACCGGTACTATTACCTTTACAATCATAAGCGCCATTTGACTTCAGAAAATATTTACATCTTGAAGTATCCATTCTTAAATCTTTTCCAAAGTATTTATAGCAGCAAGGAATCTGATGTACATGGATCAGTTCCAAACCCATGTCTTTCTCTTTAAACTGCTTCAGTCACAATTTCAGGACTGTTTTGAATTCCTAGAGCTAATGAATCTAAGTCATTCTCTTCTAGGGAGACATTCTTGTTTTTCTGACAGCTATTCTAAATTTCCATACTTTCTAGGTTTTTTTTCATACCTATGAAGATTTTCATCTCATTCCCAGTTAGCATGCAGATATTTTTGTTTGCTATATTTTCCTGTCCAGCTTCTGTGACCAAATCCCAGGTATTCATAGCATATACCTTTTCATAAAACCAAGTATCAGCTGAACAGATTTGTTTACAGAAGTGAGAAAACACCCTGTTTGTTTGAGCTCCCTTGTGAACAGGAACATGACATATTTTAGTTCATTTGTCTGTTTCTTTAGAGAGGCACAACTGACAGATATTTCAGCTTAAAGGTCTGCTTGTTCTACTGGTAGCCTTTATGCTTTGATGTATTCAGACTTACAAAAATCTGCCCTATAAATCATCCACTTAAGTAGTAGAAAATAGAAATGCTTTTTCGTTATTAATCCTACCAGAATCTGTATGAAATTAATTCCTTTTTTTTTGCTTGTTGTCCCTGCTAAATCTTAATTCCTCCATTAATTATAAATGGGTATTTGGGGTGAAAAATTTTGTTATCAATGATCTGCTAAGGTCAGATTACTGAGAGGAGGTATCAGGGATGTGGTGTTTCATACTACCATTTTCAAGAAATACTACAGCAAATTAAGATTTTTTTCAATCTGCAGTTGGCTTTTGTGCTTTCAGTGAATACCTCCTGTCCAGAGAAAAATCTAGGTCCCCAGTGCTAAAAGTGAGGAGAGGCACAGAGAGGTTTGGGGTTCACCCAGTAGACTTTGCTGGGACTCTTAGCTTGAGCTGTCGAGGAGAGCAGTCAAGTAGAGGAAGAGTGTAAGGAGCACAGGTAAAAAGAGGCTGTGGCACAGGTTTTAGAGCTCTGCAGGTAGAGCAAGGAAGCAGCAGTGCTAAGGAGGGCTAAGGAAGAAGCAGCAACAGCCCCAGGAGAGAGAAAAGGAAAGAGAAGAAGCAAAAATTTGGGAAGACAGCTAGGAGAAGGTTGCAGAATTCTGGTTTGGCTAAGAAACAATAGAAGTGGAAGCATTGCCTTAGACTAATTTGTACTTCATGTCTCTGCAAGAGAACAGAAGACGTATGAAACTCTTGTCAAGCCCTATGGACAAACATCTTGGGTAAGTAACTATAGTGTGCTTACTTCTCCTTCCTTTTTCTCCCATCCCTGATGGAAAGTGACAAGACGAGAAAAAAAGTTACCAAAAATTACGTAGGTTTAGATTTTCTACTCCTAAGTTGTCAGGTTTAGAGAAAAGATACAAAGAAAAGAAAAAAAAAAAATGAACAAAGGGATAGGGCATCTGCTTTTCAAACAGAGACCAAAAGATTGTTTGGTAATTTGAGAGGGGGATGCAGAGAGGGCATGTGATCAAGGTTTACAAAATCAGAAAGATAATGAATAAATGGAATGAGAAATAGTTGTTCTCCAAATCTTGTCATACTTGTAAGGGTATGTGGAAGGAGAAAGTGTCTGCTCTTTCAAGGGTATCTGATCAAGGGCTGTTCAATGTAAAAGGGGATAACGAGAAAAGGAGGAAGCCATAAACAAGAACAGACAAAGAGACAAACCTGGCTGACAAACGATAAGGGAGGACGTAGTAAGAACCAAACCTGGTCAGTCACATTATTTGATAAGGGCATGTGAAATGTGGGAATGTTTATTTCAGTAAGATTATCTGATCAAAGACCTTGTCAGATGGGATACTAAGGAAAAGGGACAAAATACACAGAGATACAAATGGGACAGCCAAAAGAGAAGTAAAAAACATTGTCAGTCACACTAATTTTGGTGGGTTATCAAGAAACTGTAGGCAAACCACGGCTTTGCAACCAATAAAGATGTAAACCTGAGGGTTGTTGGAGGGGGGTCAGTGGAACTATGCAAACTGATGAGGGAACATGCAGGGGAAGGAAACTGGGAAGAACAAAGTGGGGAATAGAAAGGAGTATAAAAGGGGACAGTCACATACAAAATGTGGCTGGTCAGTATGCTCGTCTGACTGAGCCCTGTGTCTGACCACCACCACCTGTCCTGCCTTCTTATTATATGCTTTCTAAAATATCTCTCTGAGTAATTGTACTCTATCCCATCTATATGTGTGCTGCAAGGACTAAGTGCCAGCTATTGCTGGAGTGGGATAGACGCCAGGTATTGGAGTAAGGCCAGAGATGAAAACAGGTCTGACTTCCACCGATGCCAGCCACTGGAGCAGGTGGGGGTTTTGGTCCCAGCCACTCGGGTGGGAACAGTGCATGTCTCAAAAAAACCCAGCTACTAGGAAGGACTGGCATGAGGAAAGAGGGGCTCAGTGCCAGTGGCTGGAGTGGGACCTCAGGTCACAACCCATGTGCCTGGTACAGACTGCTGCAGGGGTGAGTGCCTGTATCTTCCCCAAACTAGGTGGTGTGAGGGGCAGTGGGGCAAAGTGAGGGTGCATTGTCCTTTGCTAGAAAACCTCAAGATGGACTAGGCAGCAAGGAGGAGGTCCTGGGTCCAGGCAGGGGTATCAAGTGGGAAAAGGGTATTTGAGGGGACCTGCCAGCATGGGATGCCTGTGGGATGAGTGTGTGTGCGCTCTGTGTTTGCTAGTGAGCACCAGGCTGGACTGGCCAGTGAACAGGAGACCTGCAGGGCAGGTGAGGGGGCCTGGGATCTGGGCACAGGTACTGGGCAGATAGAGGGACTGTGCTGGTACTGAGGGGATCCAAGTATCTACATGTGCTTGGGAATCTAGAGAGTGGTGTGTGTGTGCCTGCACTAGTGACTTTCTATCCCAGCGTGGAGGATGGGGACTTGACTGTCTGTGTTTATGTTTTATGTTGCTCCTATATATAGGTGCTGTTGGAGGCAGCACCTTGTCTGTGGCAGTCTGTGTGAGTGGTTACGCCAGTGTCCTCTGGGGGGTGTGTGGGGGGGTGTCTGTGGGGTAGATGCTCAGGTCACTACTCATTGAACCAGTAAATGGGAAAGCAGCATCTGCATCCCTCAGTCTGGGCAAAGACCACGTCTCTTCAAGACGCTGGTCTTCAGGAACCCAAATCCAGTGTCTAGGAGTTGCTGGAGGCAACCACTGCTCCTAACATCCTTTAACAATACTAAGATGAGGGACAATCAAAAAACTAGTATGAGATCACTTTAAAACTGCAAAAATAAAACAGGCTTTAAGTTTGGGGTGGGGGAAGCTGCACAGACGGTATTAAATTTCCCCACCTTATTGCTACAATACATAGTGAAATCTGACAGTCCAGATAACTCAGCAGTTTCAAAATCAAAATAGAAAAATGAAAGGGAAATTGTCTACGAGGAAAAACTAAAAGGCTGGGAAGGGATGCGCCCACTATCATCCATGATACAACAATTGTGAATGCTGGAGGAGCTGGAATAGCGAACCACAGAGATCAGACCCATGTGCTCCCCTAAATCTTATCAATACTGTCTGAGACAGAATTTTGGGTTACAGGCTTTTTTTTTTTTTTTTTTTTTTTATGTCTACGTTGTAATTAGGTGTAATAAAAGGTCTAAAGAAACACTGCCTTTTGTTCTTGGAGCACAAGTGGGAAAAAATTTACTCCGCCAATTCTTGTTCGGCATATTTCTTTGTGATAATGATCCTGAGTTAGAACAGGACTGCTCAAAACGAACACATACAACATCATCAGGCTGGCTGCTTGAGTTACTTTTTTTCAAAGAAACGAGAATATGTAGTACAAAGACACCTAAAATCACCTCAGAAATTTAATTCCCCTATCCCTAATTTCTGGTTTGAGTAGTAGATTAATATGAACAATTTTTAGTATAAGAAAAGCCATGCTGTGCAGGAAGTATGTGATACAGTAAGTTTTTTGAATGTCAAGACAAACCCCCCTACCTCTCTCTTTGGCCATATAATAGGATGTTTTCTGAATAAATTATACCATAATAACCATTGCTTTCTTTCCAGTAACTCTTTAAAAGCTTGTCTTAATTACAGCAAATGTAACTATTTTCAAAAATTTTCTTTTTATTCAATGTTTTTTCCTGGTTTTATAAGTTCAGAATGTGAGTGCAAAGTATATCATAACCATGGTGAATAAATGTTAACACCAGAAGCTGCATCAATAGACTTCAGTACACACTGAACAAACGCTGAGTTCAAGTAACTTGGTAAAACAACGTGAGTATAAGTATAAAAATTTACTCTATTTAAGGATTTAAAACTGTGCCTAAAACATATTTCTGTTTTCTATTCAATTTTCTCCAGTTAACTCCCTCTGCAACCAGCCATATTTATCATTCTCTCCTGAGTCCCTCCCTATATTTCTAATTTCAGAACTCACTGTTAAGATACTCTCACCACTTCCCTGCTTCAGTCTCTCATAAACATTATTAACAAGCTGGTTCCTCCATCTTCTGGAGTATTAATAGTGATGTTCATCCATTCACTGATTTGCAGATTTTGTCTGCAAGGACTACTCATAAATGCTGAAACAACTCCACAAACATTTTTACTCCTTTCAATCTCACTGGTCTACACAAACGTCAGGATGCTTTTCTCCACTGGTAAAGCTCAGGGACAAATCAAAACACTTATTCAGTGAAATGTATTATCAGTTTTGGGGAGATTGTAATTAACTACTTGTCCTAACTTTAAGGCATGCTGATGGCAACTACATATACAACAAGCCTGCAAGTACTCTTTAAGCTGCTTATTGTATAATAATGGCACCCTTTTTCTGACTTTTTTTTCCACCTGCTTTTGAGCTCTAGAAAATTAGTGGTGTTGTTCAAAGGTTTTGCCATTCACTTCATTGGGATTTCACCTCCAAAATTTTCCATGTATGTCTCTTAATAACGTGAAAAATTATGTGGACTGCATTAGTTTTACTTTTTAAGTAACATAAAATCTTGGGACACTCTTAGTAGACAATTTTTCTCTATCTGAGATCACCTTTCTTCTGAATCCTCATTAAGTCACTTAGCCTGCTACCAAAAAGAGGAAACATTTTTAAAATTATGAGAGTAATAGGAGAATCAGAAAACTTTTTTGGTGTAACTCCAGCTTACCCATAGTATAGTGTACTAACATGGTTTTCTGACTGTTGTAGATAGTATAAAAGGATGGCATATACAGCTGACCTGTAGAAATAGAGAAAAGTTATAATGATGTAACAGTAATAGTTCTAATGTTACATACCACAGCTCAGTTCTTTAAAGTAGGTTACTCTAATGAGTCTGTCAGCTATTTCAGAACTTTGTTCTAGCCATTAAAAAGATAAGATACATACATTTCCTAAAGAAGGTTATGTAAGTGAGTAGCATATAAACAATATTCCTAGCTGGCAGTAAAAGTCACCAGTAAAATAGTGAAATATATATGAATAAGAATAGCACATACAAAAGACCTGGACAGTAAAGGTGATTTTTTTTTTTCTACTGAATGATGACAGCCTTAATGCAAATAAGCGTATGGCTTTCAGAAAAGGCTTCAAAGATTTTCTCAAGCAGAAAAAAATACTAAATGTCTTTCATCTAACTAAAATCAAAGTTCTTTTTGCTTTGATCATTAAATGAAAGACAGTCTATATAGGCTGCTGCAATATAGTTTAGAAAATGGTTTATATTTTTATTCCTAGTATGATACAAAAGCAGAGGTGGAATTGAACATAATCAGTGGAGGAAAGCAAGGCAAGCTATTGCAGCTTACAGGAAGGGTGTGCACTGAGTCTCTCTTCCACAGTGAAAAACAATGTGAGTTTTTCTACCTCTGCGGTTGCAGAGCGCAGACCCATTAACTCCAGCAGAATCAGCTTTTGCCTTTTGATCTAGAGGTTACTTCAAGATGCTAGCTAGGAAATTACAGCTGCCACACCCATTAAACTACAGTATTAAACCAAAACTGCAAATCATACCATCGTTGATGAGCTAATCCCATGGGCAGTCTGTGTAAATACAGGAAATACTATGACTATGCCTTTGTTTTTTACAGGTGGGTTTTCACTTAATAGAAACCCATGTTTTTTCTCATTCCTTTAGAATCTTTAAGTAAAAATATTCTAAAAAAATCAATGAACTGAGCATGCATTCTAAGTAAACCAGCAAAGTTGCACTGAACTCTCAAGTGCCCCAACAGACACCCAGCCAGCAAATCTTCTAGGTAGTACATCTCATTTGAGATGTAATCAGGATCCTAATTCTAAAGAGACCTCCTTGGATAGTTTGAGAAATATGACCAATAGTTTTGCTGATATATTTACTGTCCTAGTTATTGAAGAGCCTAACTCTCACCTATAGACCCTGAGATAAGAAAGGCATACTGGACATGTCAGCAAAATAGCTTCATTTCCTGAGGACATGCAAGCTAACTCACTCTCATCAAATTGGAGAACACAGCATTGATGGACAGGTGGCAAAACATCTGATGGCATGGAAAAGCTGCCAGTTCAAAATTCCAGGTTAAAAGCACTTAGAAGGTCTCTTCCTACTTCCCAGATAAGTTTTGTGCCATGGTAATGATGAGAAAGAGATAGACATATCCCAAGTGCAGCTCTGAATTCCCTTGGACCACAGAATTTCAAACATATCCTTCTCTCTGATATTTCCATCTGCCTGTCATAGGTATCCCAAACCTGACCATGATATTGTCACTCTAGCACCAGAAACCTTCTAGTCTCCATTTAGTCCGAAAGAAACTTAAGACATCTAAGGTCAGGCTTGTGAATTACACTCCTGAAGCTGCCTACTTTCCCCCAGATAGCTGCTAAAGCTACAGCACTTAAAACCTTTTGTTTAGTGCCTGTCTACTATTATTTTCTAAATGTATGTTTTTAATATACTCAGGGCACCACAAACAGACCTCTCTGACATTTGTTCCACCCTCTTCAGATTGCAAACATGGTTTCTAACCTCTTTTATCACCAGCCTAGTTCAGAAGTTCGTTTAGTGCATCTTGACATTGGCTAGATTTCTTCTCTTGGTATTTCTAGCAGAGCAGCATTTGGGAGGCTGCTCCAGAATCTACCAATTTAAAACCTTTTGTTTTCCCCCTACATGTATTCCTGAATATCAAAAGTCTATGCCAAAACCAGGCCAGGTGTCTTTTCTGCTTATATCCATGATGTGTTTATAAACTGCAATTGCAGTCATCGTTTTGAAAGGCAAAGCCAATTAAGCTTTTTAAATTTCATACTGAAGCTCTGCCTTGCAGAAATTCTAATAATTGCCCTCCAGACAGGTATTTTCAATTTCTTAAAGCCTACCAGACCTGGGCACCACCAGACCTGCCTGTACCTGCCTGGCACCTCCAGGACTCCCCTCACCCTGCCCACAGGCTAGGACTCCATTTCAGCCCTCCAAGGGGAGCCCTTACTACTCCCAGCCCCTGAGCCCCAGAAAGCCACCAGCCCCCATGGCACCTTGACACCACTGCAGCACAAATCACTCTAGTTCTATCCTTTATTCAGTTCCATATCACTTTACATACTTTTATTAATTTCTTTTCTTTGACAATGTAGCCAAAAATTTCATTAGTGACAATTTATCAAATCTTTTAAGGAAGAAGAGAGAAATTAAAACTACTGCTGTTGTTTTGTCAAAAAAGTTATGTTATTAAGGAAATCACACAATGACTATTTCATTTTCTTTTTGCTCACATATCTCCTCTATCATCTTCATTTTTTTCTTTCCACTTAAGATCAGATTAATGAGTAAGTAATAAAATCAATCACATTTTCTTTCTTTCCCAAGGTTCAGAATTCTTTTTCCTATTTTTGCTCTGTATTATTCTAGATTTTGGGTTTTTTTAAAATCTGGCTACTGGAAATGCAGTTTCTTTAACTACTTCTTTCCAAAGGCTAAAGTAGGAATTACCTGGTCCCTCCAAATTTCAGTGTTGATGGTTCCCCACACTCTGCTGGTAGTATCCTTATACAGCCATCACCCCAAGCCATTCTGGCTTAACCGCTTTGCTCAGCATTACTGTCTTCATTGAAAACTTAAGGCAAAACATTCCTTTCTGGGAGGCCTCTTTGCATTACAGTTAAATTAAATTACATCCTTATTGAACTGAGGTCTCACTCATCCTTGCCTATGTTCTGTCCTTATAACATTTTATTGCTAAAATACATACTTAGTACTTGCTTTAAATACCTTTATGTGGTTGAAAACAACTTTTGTCAGGTCTCACTTTAATTCTACTCCCATTTTCCTGTCTTCTAAATGTGTTTCTCTTTCTGATCAAACCTTTTTTGTTCTTTTCCTTTCCTTTTTTTTGTACTTTTTAGCTCCCAGCATCCTCTTAATTCTATTCTTAGGTGGTTATTCATCCATCTCAATTTCAAGCCATTCCCTGCTCGTTTGCCTTACGCTTTCAAACTAAGCACTCCTGCTCATTATCATGTAACTCTTGCATGCAGGTATGATGTTCCAAACAGATAAATCATAGCAAAAGTCAGCTACAATAAGCTTCAGCTTTCAACTTATATGTCATGTGTGTGTGATATGTTTGATATTTTGTTTGGGACATATAGCAGGTTTTTGTTTTCAGAGTCACTGAATACCATTACCCTATACTCAAGGACAAATACCAGATGTAGGTTCAGAAAAAAATTCAGCTCATTATAGCTTACTCATTCAGTAGTCAATGGATAGAGAGGGCTATCTCCAAATGGACATTTCTACTCTTATTAAAATTTCTTCCACTGAAGTTAGTGAGATTTAGTCTCACCGCTAAGTCAGAGTGTCTGGCTCTTAGCATAGAGATTTTTTTTTAATATTGGTGAATACCTAGTCACAAAAAGTAGCTATGTATTTAATTAATGGCCTTTATAATTTGAGCGACAGGCTCTACCTGTGTATTTCAACTTAGTTTTCCAGTAATCACACAAACCTTATAATTTAGGACTGAAGGGGAACTCTACCATTTAATGAAGAAATGTAAAGATTACTTTAATTTTCTGAAGAGCATTTCTCTTTATAATTCTTTAATGTTACTTGAGTTCAGACAAAAGCCATTTTTATTCAAACACTAACTGCTATACAAACCTGAAAAGATAATTTTGTAATCCCTTTATCAATTTAAAACAAAGACTGCAGTGGTTAAGTTTAATTAAGGAAAAGTAAATTGCTTTCTGTTAACAAAATTAATATGTATCTATGAACCATGACCCTTTTCTTTCATTTACACTGGAAAATTACTCAAAATGATAGTCCTTTTCAAACTATTTGTATAAAAAAGGAAAACTAATATCATCATATTAATCCAAGCTGGGATGGCAAATTGTAACTGTTTTTTTTTCTGTTATTTCCTACAGAAAGTTATCTGAGAAAGGTTGAAAATTAATTTGAAAACTATCTTCATTTTTATTCCTTCCATTTGTTCACTTGAGTATTTTTAGTCAGTCAAGGTCAGATTCTCATCTGTTGTAAACTGGTGTACTGAGATTTTTTAAAAAAAACTTCACTCTGATTTAACATTATCAATCTGAAAATCTAGAGCATCATCATTGCCTTGGTTTTATAAATGGGTAACTGAGGCACAGTGCTATAATTGTGGCTTGTCCTTCACCATTTTGTGAACAATAATCAGTAACAGATCCAAGAATACAAGCTAGATTACCTGAAGGATGATTGCACCGCTATCCCCTGACACTCCATACTAGAAGTGCTACTTTACATCAGATAAAATTTTAAGGAACACTCACTCTAGTCAAATCAGCTTTAGCTTTCAAATCAAACCTTGTAAATACCATTGTATAAAACATGAACGTCACAAAATACAATCCAATCTCATCTGTATTACCCTCAGCTGAAGTATTCTGTCCTCAGTATCAGTGTTACCACTAAGAACATATGGGAAAATTATCTTTGTTTTCTGATATTCAGAATATAATAGTAACACCAGAATCCTGGAGTCATATAGCTGTAATTCCAGCTCTAACTGATTGGATCTACGTGGCTGTACAGAGCAGTTTTAAGACAAGGTTTGAAATTGGATTTGCCATACGTCTCGATTAGTTACGAGCTTCAGTGCCTGCATGGACAGGAGCAATCCCTCTAGCAGTATGAAACGATAACCCTGTAAGTTCCTGCACTTCAAAGGGTGCTCCAGAAGACTGTCCACTCACTGTTCGGAGGGTTTGATCAATTTATAGCAGGCTTAACTTTCTGTTTGACATTAGTCCATCTAAAACATCACATTTCATCTTTGCTGCAGCCATGTCACTAAAATCAGGGTGTCAAACCAGTTTCCAGAGGAACCCTTGGTGTCAAATGTTGCAAAGACAAGTGGGGTTCTTTGGCAGCCTGCAGTGATTCTAGGAGCAAAATCCAGAAATGTCCTGAGCTTTAAAAAATGTACATCAGGTAAGAATGTATGCAGTTTTTATGCCACACTGAGAAGTGACATTTATGCAGAAGGTCAGTAAGAATATGCTCGTTATTCAGAAGAGCAGTGGGCAGTTTTAAAGACGATACAGCTGCTTGTGCCACAATCACAGTACACCTAAGGAATTGCCTATGCTCAAGGGTGCTTCCAGGGTAGGAGGTCAATAGTGAAACTATAAAGTTCCCCTTGTCAAATCATAAATTTCCATTTAAAAATTTACATATAAAGATTTACAATTTAGCCTGCACTTCATTCTTCCACTGATTTTAATAGCATCATTCACACTATCTCACAGTTTAAAAACAGTCAAACCAATGTTGTATTCTTACTGTCAAGGCAGCCTGGCCAGTTTTTTTTAGTCTAATTCACTTCTACCCTTTCCAGTCCTCTCTGCTTTAGAGGAATTTCATTATATCTGTTTTTTAACCCTACCATTATCTGTCACACTGCAGAACCTGTCACTTTAGGCCATCCAGAAATTAGAACCTCAGATCCCGCTTACATCTTAAAAGCCCCACCATGTCTAGACACATGTTCATTTCACCTAGCACCCAGATCTAATTATTCCTAATGTCATACAAAACGCAGTTTCAAGTCAAGCTGCTTTTTTCTTCTTCAGCCCTGTAGAAACATAAGCTAAAATGTCTTGTCTGGCTGCTTTGGTCCAAAGGTTTCCCACATTTTGGGAGAAGACACAACCATCACATGATAGTCTAGCTGTAAAAGGAGCATCAAATTTTCATTTTCCGTTTCCCATACTATCTCTGCTAGATTGCTCTGTGCTACTACACAAAATGCATTATACTTCATTCTTTTGTTTAAAAAGATGCTCCGTACTCCATGTATTAGAAGAGTGGCATTTATAAGATTTTGTAAGAATCAAAACTAGAAACAATTGCTGAATACAGGAAACAATTTTCAAATTTTCTCTTTTGGCTGCAAACTGGTGATCTTTCTGAGCTCACCATAATGAAACTCATTTTTCCAGGATACTCTATCCTCTTCTTTTCAGTGGCTTTAAGTCATTGCTAACAACAATTATATCAATGTAATTAACAGAAATAAAGACAGAAATGAGAACAGAACCAAGGTTAACTTCTGCTAATAGTACAAAGAAAGAACAGACTGAGCTTCTCTGAAATGCCCATCTTCCCTCTGATTACCTTCTGTTTTCTGATTTGTTTAGCAAGCTCATTCTGCTACAGTTTTTCTTCTCCTTTTCAGCTTATAGTATTTTTTACTCTTTTTATTTTTCTTTCTAATTATACATATTCTTTTGAAAAATGGACTAACTGTCTTGCAAACTAAGAATGAGATCGTTCTTGTATGGGAATACAACAGAACGGAGTTAAGGCACATGCATTATAATCAGGTAAGTGCCACTCCTGCTTCTAGGTGAACCTGCTTTAGCAGGAGGGTTGGACTAGATGATCTCCTGAGGTCCCTTCCAACCCTTGCCATTCTGTGATTCTGTGATTCTAAAGTAATGGTAGTGTATCAGAATTTCAGAAACACTTATGAAAACTGGCCTACTTATTTATGATGAAACAATTGTTAATGTTCTCTATATGCAACCAGTTCAGTAGTGTCTACCTGAACTTCCAGAAAAATTAAAGTAATAAGATTAAGTGGAAAGTAAATGCTCAGTCTGTCTGTCTTGATGGCCCAGTTGAGTTCCTCTTCCTCTGGGAGAGACACACCCCAATCTAAATAATTATACAAAGAGAAGTGGTGTACACATGGTGATAAGCCGCTAATTCTTGCTTAAGTAGAACACAGTCATCTGATGCTGGCCTTATGCCAGCTAGTGCATGTTATGGAGACTACCAGTACACTAATTAATATAAAAAGCTATACACTGATATAAATATAAAAAAAAAAAAATGGAGTAACTTTTCTGCACTGTTGGTTTGGTTTTTTTCTGTACCTTTACCAGTAACTCACCTAATGTTTCCATCAGGAGAGAAACAGATTCCATCTGCATGTCACCCCCCCCCCCCCCCCAAACATGGGGACTAAAAGTGTTTCAGAATGCTTCTTAAGTGGCATCATTCAGATTTTCAGTTATTTTGTGAAAACTTGAAAACAAACAGAATGTTTTCCAAGTGACACAAAAGCAGAGCATATTCGACTGAAAATGTATTGCCGTTCCCCAAGGCAGCTCTGTAATTACATTTTTTGAAGACTCGCCTGTTTAAAAATTCATGATCAATTTATCATTCCATGGACTTAAGAAATTAGTCCTTTTTCTACATAACAACTGTACCTGGGCACTAGTAATTCCATGAGTCTTAATGTAATGAGAATAATAGATATGCAGCCATGTAAAAAATGAATATAAATCTGTGAAGAGCTCCTCGAAGCATCATAAAATATGCACATGGTAGTTAAGCATTTTGCCATTGGAATCCTCAAATGGCCAATTTCCTTCTCTTTGGCATATTCTTACATCCTTGTATTTGTTTATATATCACACTAACTAAAATAATCTTTCTCAAGTGACCTTAGTTTGATTTCATGTCATCTTGCAATTTCTCTCACTACTTGAATGAATTGCAGTCAGTGAGATGATACGTAATTGTATATGAAATTTAAATTTTCTCTTTCCTCTTTTTACCATGCTAACATCCACTCTCCTTTGGGATCTAACATGTTGCCCTCACTCCTAAGCCTGCATGAGGTTATGATTCATGCAGTTATGCCTGTGAACTAGCTGCCTCTCCCAACACCTTTATCTCATGCCTTTTTTGCCCTTTCCCTTTTTCTACCCCATTGTCCTGTCAGGTGAAAAAAACCACACTTTTAATTTTCCTAATCAGCACATTTTCCAATGGAATCCAGTGCTTACTTGTTCCAGGTGAGTCCAAGCAGTAGTGCTGAACTATAAGCTACCACCACCTATTCATTTCTATATTAAAAATGTATTTTGCCAAAGTTTGGAAGGACAGTAATAATGCCCTCTAATTTTATTTTTTTTTTTTCCCTCCTGTTATTCCTTCAAAGATCAGTTCTATGCAGATGTTGTTCCTTATTCTACCACTTGGGAAATTTCAACATTGCCTGAAACCCGCTTCTCCAGAAATACTTGGGGTGTTCACTGACAACTCTAAGGGGAGGAAGAAGGGAAGAACACCATTAAACAAAGTTGTTACAGCTAGGAAAGGCTGACACCAACTGTTAAAATATTCATCAAATGTCTGACAGAAAAGTGAAGGTCATTTCATTCCAGATTATATCACAGTGCACTTCATTACATACAGCATTCATCTAAGAGACCATGTTCTTATGACTTACTTTTAAACTCCAGACAAAATTATGCATTTTAAACCTATAGTTTTATCACTTTTCAGGCTCAGAACATGAATAAACATTTCATATATCAAGCTTTTCCACTTGTTTAATTGTGCTTTTAGTTAATATTTTGGTGTGTCAAAATAAAGTTATTTTATCAGCCAGGCAAAAGTAGTTGCACCCTTACCAGCAAATAAAGTAAATTTTGTACACTAACTCCAAACTGCTTACCATAAAAGTTACACATTTGCATAAAATATTGAAAACCTAGGGCTTTCATCCCATGGGTATTGTGTTAGCTAATAAACTCTGTATAAAATTAAAGGTACAATTGGATCAACCAGACTTGATGTAAGTAGAAAAATATTAAGGAAATTTGAAACCAAATATTAAATCTCTTCTTGTTATTGATTACAAAATAAGAAAGTGTTAAGGTCATCCTGGCAAGCACAGCAAGTTGCTGAAGAAATATATTTGTTTCTACAAAGCAGAATTACCGAGTTTTGCAATTGCAACAAAAGGGTTGGCTTTTTTTTTGTTATTGTAGCACAGTTATAATTATGAATTAATAAAATACCTAATGCTTCAGGAGAGAAATCTTGGTGTGAGGCTTGAGGTGAGGAAGTTGTTTATTTGATGACTTCCCCCAAAGCACATTTTTCCATGAATATTCACTGATACAAAGAAAGGGGCTACATTTTTTTTAAGAAACAGAGAGGCTTATTCTTGTGTCTGAATTCAAATGAAGTGCTTCCTAATAAAGGATTGCAAAAGATATCTTGCAGTAAGCTTCATCTCCGTAGACACCTGGGGGATGAACCCAAGTATTCATCTTCCTTTATACTAGCGGAGAGAGGTGTTTCCAAAGGACAACTCATATTTTCTATTTAAGAAATAATTCTCTGTAGGTGACCCCCTCTTTCTTTTATATTCTTTTTGACTATAGTAGAACTTACGCAACTAAATTGGATTAGATGGGTAAGTACTGGTTAGTTTAGGATGCAATTCAGCTCTCCATGAAATGACAACACATACCATACAAGTGCCCTAGCATGTCCAGTCAATCACAGGGGGCTGGTGGATGAGATGCAGAAGATCTATGCTTTTCTGCAGCAACAGAAACTTTATGCCACCTCAAAAAGTGCTAGACATCTGTGTCTTGGCATTAGAATCACTCCTTTAACGTCCTAGTCATATAAATACTGCTCAGGCATACACTAATCCTATGCTATTTGTATAATGACCTACTCAGTGATATATGTTGTATTGTGAATGATTTGGGGAAAAAAAAACATCTTTAGATTTTGTAATATTTTAATCAAGCCAGAGTTCCCACAAAAAGTGGTGGAACTGACTGAAACACAACATACTTTCTCATCCTTTATTTTCCACATCTAGAACCTACGTACACAACAAACTAGTACAAGATGAAACACCATCCTGTTTTCTCCTTTAAATCCTTATAAGGAAAGAATAATGAAAGGACCCTTGTATAAGAGATGTGGCTTTCATAAAACACATTGACCTCTTTTCTGTTCTGGTGTTCCTTCAGGTGTACGTATGTTTCAGCAACATACTCCATGTAATATTGATGGGTTCCCCAGTGAAGTTCTGACTGCCATCAAGAAGTGTTGAGAGTTCTTGGTTTCTGTGGAAGGGGATACATAAGGCAAATTTTTAGCATGAAACCCCAGTATTAGAGCAATGAAAGTTCAAATAAAAAGGATTTCCTTTTGCAGTAATGCCTGTTCTATTTAATTTGCATTGGTGTGCTATTCTTCTAAGTCAGCGGGGTGAATTTCACTGCCAATTATGAAAATCCATTCTTTCTCCATTTAGCATTAAATATCTATTGGGCACAGTAGGATCCAAGTAGATTTTTAAGCTAAAGGATGTGTCCTGCTCCAGTTATAAATAGGTTTTCTCATGCATTATAGAGGGCATAACTCGTATTTACAGCACATTTCATTGCATGTGTGAGTTATGCTTCTATCTTATTGAAAGTAAAACTTGTTCCTTTTGTAGTGCCTAAAACTACTTTATCTTGAATGATAAATCATTTTTTAATAAAAAAGAGTGAGCTAGTATATTCTGATATGAACGTGTTATGAAACCCTCTACCCTGTGTTAGGAAATTTATTTACATTCATTCAAGAAATAAATATTTTATTATGAGTTGAAGAAATCTGTGCTATTGTTAGGGCAGCTTGGAAAAAACTTTCTCCTCTGGTTAATACTGTCTTGCTACTCACCAATTCACCTGTTGCTTTAGTGTTTAAAAACACCAGAGGGCTACATACTGAACCTATGTGTACAGAAATATCCTGACAAATATACTCCAAAAAAAGGCAACAAAATCTTTCAAAAGTTTTTCACTTTCTGGTTGATTTTTAAAAAATAATTTGAATAGAATATTACAGATATTTTTAGACTATAAAAGTTGTAATTAAATGTTATACGGTTTCAGTGCATACCTTACAACATAGTTTATTAGCCAAGGTACAACACTGGAAAAAATAAATTCTGGATTAAATTTCTAATTATTTGCTTATGATTATCTCCATATAAAAGTCATGCATTCAGATGCAGTGGCTGTCCTCTGATCCATCCTCTGATCCATTTGGGTTTGGGAGAAACCTTGGCTCTTAATTCTCCTGATTAAGTTTCATTTTAGTATTTTCTTGATGTTGGTCTGAAGGTCTTTCTATGAAAAAAACTGCACAGGGACTGTTCCATAGTAATTTATTCGGAACTGTTACCGGAGAGATTAATATTCCACAGAGTTCCTCAGCCACACCTTTATTTCTTTATGTGTTATAAAAGGCCTTAGTTTTGGTGCATGCTTACAGAGCTCCACGTTTGGACAGAGGTGACTTTTCCTGGGCTGGGCCTGATGATCTAAAAAAACAAGTTCTGCAGTAATGTAACATAAAAGCATTTACACAGTAGAACAAATCCAGCTTGTTGTTGTCATTTTAGCAAATCAATAAAATAACATTATTACATTTCTTTTGTCACTGCAAATTTATACTGACACTACTTAATATTTATCTATTGTATTTACAAATGAGTTACATTCTAAAGCACTTCATAAACTTTAAATAATTAATGTCACTTGTAGAAGGCACTAAATACTTTTTCTTTTTTTTTTGTGACACCTACAAATCAACACAGCAATTGGAGCATTCAGATTCCTCATGCATTAAGAAAAAAAATCTTTTTGCGATGCACTTCTTCAGGTGTTTTTCAGATATAGAATTCTCTTTTCTCTTTAATCATACCCACAATACTTCTTAAAAAAATTTAAAATGTTGCTTTTTTTTATATAAAACATATATACAAGGGATGGATATCTCCACATAGGTAATTCAGCCTTCCCCACCAAAACCAGCACAGAGCCAAAATACCTATTGTAGTTCAGAATGAAGTGTCTTGCTTGGTTGGGGTCTCTTAGTTGATAACCATAAATCAAGAAGTGTATATATTAAAAACAGCAACATACATCATTTACATGTTTAATAAGTCATTGAATTTCCAATATCTAAAACCTGAGCAATGCTTTTCAAAGAATACCTTAAAGACAGTCAGTTAAAAACACTACAGTGTGATGGGAGAGAACTCCTCTCAAACTTTTGACAGTTTCTCCAGTGTCTGCATCTCCCATTGTTCAGGGACTCTGATCTCTCTAATCAATAACTTAAGTCAGCACTAATATTGTCACTGAGGTAGTATCAGAGGCACCACAGCAGCCTTGTACTGCTGACGATATCATCATTGCCAGTACAACTGTCTCATGGCTAAAAGTCCAAAGGTTTGCAACTTTGGACAAGAACGCTTTTTACTTAATATCACTTTTACACAAACCTTGATACATTGCTTTACCTATTAATTGAGCAGTTTGCTCAGGCACAGTGTATAAACATTATTGAGCTGTATCTACTCCATCATTTTACCATTTTGCAAGATGTAATTTAGATCAGCTTAGTTATGGATGTTAATTTCTTTTTCTAAGTGCTTAGGCTTTTTCATGCCACAGTGTCAGAAGAGATTCTTTGCATTTGGTTATTCAAGTTCATTTATAATTAATCAAGCTCAACTATACACAGTCATGTCCAGTGAACTGTCAGACTTTAGCACTGTTTTATCACCAGGACTAGTTGCGGATGAGCTGTTTTAGGCATAAAGGATGAACTACATTAGCATGGACTGGCACCTTACTAAGCACAACAAGATAGTCTTCCTCTGGGACAGGTAAGTAGTTCATGTCAAAACTCATGCTACTGTCTTTAGGTAGCTTTGACACTCAATCTCATTTCTGCCCCTATGTATGGCTGATCCTCTAAAACAGTGTGAATCATCGTGGGTCAATATGATATTCAGACCAGAAAATGTCTTGTGGAATATGAGGGCAAGATGTCTAAAATTTAACAGTACTAAATAGAGATTCATAGGATTCTCTTCCTCTATAAAATTTAAAAGAGAATGTTATTTTGCACCTCTTCCCATACACTCTTTGGGTTTTTTTCCCATCTTTTCTAATTATTTAAACCGTTTATAATTCTCAGTGAAATTCAGGGAGCTATTTCTAATATATATGTAATTGCTTTCATATTGTTTAATTCTAGGTCACTGTTCTGTAGCATAATATATTTTTATAACTATGACAACAGTAAACCACAGCATTAAACAGCACTTTTACTAGTACACTTCAAGACATTTAATAAAGTACCATTTAGAAAAATATCTGTCAGTGATCAACTTTCTGAGTAATAAACAATGCAGAAAATCTGTCTTTCTGTTAATAAAACCAGCATATGAGTGGATTAAAATAAATTATAAGCTTCATCATTAGGCTTCAGCCTGAGGACAGTGTTCCACTGGCTTACAGGTTTGTGTCTAGCTACATTTTTCATTTTTAAACAAGCAGCCAAGGCTGAATGCAAAGATTCAGCAAATGCCTTAGGGTCTTAATCCACCTGATCGTTATACACCAGAAACTGGCCAAGCCAGAAGCCATTATTACTGAAACAAAATTAATTACTGAAGTTATTTTCTGGTTCTACTTATTGCCTAGAGAAAAAAAGTAGATGCGTTTCCTCAGCAAGCATTAGGAAAATAGCCTGGCGTGTTCTTTGACGTTTGAAGCCTCCCTGCCTGCTGCAAACAAAGAGGCAGATATGCTAACAGCACCAAAAAAGGTATCCCCTCTTAGGGCCCCTGAGGTGGGACTGGGGCGCAGCTTTCCCGTTCAGTGGGGTAAGGAGCGTGCGGGGCTCTCCATGGTCCTGAAAACCGGGGGCGAGCGCGGCTTGAGACGCCGATGGCTGGGTCTGAGATGAGAAACTGTGAGCCCACCTCCCTGTCGGAGATAGCAGTGAAAGCGTGGCCCATGTGGACTGCTGTAAGTCAGCCACGAATAATGTACAGAACCCTTTCTGCATTTTTGCTGAATATGTTTGTCTTCGCTAAGGCTTAAATAAAAACGTGCCATCTCTTAAATAACATCAGCCATTTGCTTCTTCTTACACATAGGTACTTCTTTTAGTTTGGGTTTTTTTTAATATATTTACATAATTAAATTCTAATGTACGAAAATGTCTTTCTTGATGCAATACTTCAGCAGATTTTGCATAGGAAAATTTCCTTATTTTTATTTTTAGCCCATGAAATACCTTGAAGAAGAAAAAATACTGAATTCTGTAGATAGTTCAGAGCTCTGGCCTTCATTGAAATCTCTATTTGATTAAGAAGTCATGGATCGCGTGCTGCAGTCAATTAATCTTCCTACCTTCTTTGCAGACAAAACAACACAGTATAATGTTTGGCTTTTACTACCAACTATATATTAAAAAAAAAAAAAAAAAAGTAAACTCAGTGCTGAAAAGCACTTTGATTCAGGAATAATGAGATCTAAATGCCAGCTGGATGGACAGACCCTGAAGTTACTCCTTCTATTTAGTGTTAACTTTTACAGGCATGTACATATAACTAGGCTACTATCATATCAAGATGACTAAAAAGAATGCAGAAAAGCTTCCAGTTCAATTATTTTTTATTTTTATTTTGTATAGTTCTGTTCTCTTGCTTAAAAATATCACTTGCTCTTCAAGTTCTGTATGAATTTACAAAATATACAGTGAGTAGTGAAGCGGAGAAGAGAAGAGAAGAGAAGAGAAGAGAAGAGAAGAGAAGAGAAGAGAAGAGAAGAGAAGAGAAGAGAAGAGAAGAGAAGAGAAGA
>JADKXX010003130.1:0-13911 GCA_017310255.1 Butorides virescens | reverse complement strand
GAGAAGAGAAGAGAAGAGAAGAGAAGAGAAGAGAAGAGAAGAGAAGATGTAGAGTTGCATTAGTATTTGTTGTTTAATTTCAAAGAGCTGTCTCTGTAAATATATCATAAACAAATTTCTAAGAAAAAAAACCTGAAAATAAATATTGGATGCTCATAAACTTATTATTAGAAATTACATAATCTATTTAACTTAAACTTCTATAAATGCGTAAGTGGGTTAAAAATGTTGAAAGTTACCTATAAAAATATAAAATTATGAACAAGTTAATATCAGACTTAGAACTGAGCCTCAGATAATTGCTGATATCTTTTCCTTATGCAGATACCTTTTTTAAAATGTGTACCATGAGGCTGACAGTCATAAAAAAAAGCAGTTTACTTGAACAAGTCATAGTGTAAAAAACTTTTATCAAACCTAATTATTCTTGAGCTGGTTGTGCGCTAAGTTACAATACACTGCAGTCTGAACTAAGTGAAATATAACCTAGGATGAAATGTTGCCTTTCTACTAGTTTTCAAAGACCAGGACTTTTTTTTCGTCTGCTTTTCACCATAGGTATTGGCAAGTTTACAAATGAGATCTTCAAAAGCTAAAAGCTAGCTTGTTCCACTGATACTGTATCAACTCTGAAACCTCTGACTTCTGAAAAACCAGACATATTTCTTTAAATTATTTTCTTTAAAGCTTGGGATATTATTAATCTGAAGCATAAGAAAGCTTAGATGCACTTCATAAGAATATTTAAAAACATATACTTTGTTGTAAAAAGATTACACACAAGACAAAACCAGCCGTTATTTTCTTGCTGCAGCATGTATAACAATGCAAGGGGTTTTGTTCAAGAAGACCCTGACTTCAGTGAAAGAATATTGTCTATTTCTATTTTTTTTCTCTTTGAAGCATTTTTTTTATCTTTCTTTAGAATAAAATATACAAAAATCAATGTATGTACACTTCAGGATGATCTGAAAAGCATCTCATTCTGAAAAGAAAATGTTTTCACATATAAAAGAACACACTGATGGCATTGGTACCTTCCCCAATCCTAGGTATATGCTGTGAACTTAAGCTAAGAATTATTTTTTCCTTCCCATTTTATCTTTTTCTCAACCTGTTCCCTGCAGACCAGATATTCAGAAACTTTTTGCAGTAAATGTGGCGGCAAACACCAATCTTGACAGTGGTAGATCCCAGAACTATGTAAGCCCATGTATCATTTTGAAGTCAGTGAGAGTTGCAGGCTTAAAATAAGGTATTTTAGATTATTTAGACTATTTTAGAATATTTAGACTATTAAAATAAATAACATTTCAGCTGGCAGATCTTTAAGGAAGTGGTCCACAGAGCGCAGGAGCTCTCGATCCCTAGGTGTAAGAAATCAAGCAAAGAAGGGAAGAGACCAACGTGGTTGAGACAGGAGATGCTGGTCAAACTAAGGAGGAAGAGGGAACTGCACAGGCAGTGGAAGCAGGGACAGGCATTCTGGGAAGAGTATAGGGAAGTGGTCCGGTTGTGTAGGAATGGGGTCAGGGAGGCGTTTCTACAGGTATATCAGCCGGAAAAGGATGGTTAAAGAAAGTGTACCCCCGCTGATGAGCGAGACTGGCAGGCTGGTAACAGCAGACGAGGAGAAGGCTGAGGTACTCAACAACTTTTTTGCCTCAGTCTTCACTGGCAACCTCTCTCCTCACCCCTCCCGAGTTGATGCATGGCATGAGGAGGCCCGGGAGGGCAAAACCTCTCCTGCTGTAGGAGAAGACCAGGTTCGTGACCACCTGAGGAACCTGAATGCACATAAGTCCATGGGACCTGATGAGATGCATCCCAGAGTCCTGAGGGAATTGGCCGATGTAGTCGCCAAGCCACTCTCCATGATATTTGAAAAGTCATGGCAGTCAGGTGAAGTCCCTGGTGACTGAAAGAAGGGCAACATTGTGCCCATTTTCAAAAAGGGTAGAAAGGAAGACCCTGGGAACTACCGACCTGTCAGCCTCACCTCTGTGCCTGGGAAGATCATGGAACAGATCCTCCTAGAAGCTATGCTAAAGCACATGGAGGCCAGGGAGATAATTCGAGATAGCCAGCATGGCTTCACCAAGGGCAAGTCCTGCCTGACGAACCTGGTGACTTTCTATGACGGTGTGACGACAATGGTGGATAAAGGAAAACCAATGGATGTCATCTATCTGGACTTCTGCAAGGCCTTTGACACCGTCCCCCACAACATCCTTCTCTCTAAATTGGAGAGCTATGGATTTGATGGGTGGACTGTTCGGTGGATAAGGAACTGGCTGGATGGTCGCATCCAGAGGGTAGTGGTCAACGGCACAATGTCCGGATGGAGACCGTTGACGAGTGGTGTCCCTCAGGGGTCCGTACTGGGACCAGTGCTGTTCAACATCTTCATCAATGACTTAGACAGTGAGATCGAGTGCACCCTCAGCAAATTTGCAGATGATACCAAACTGAGTGGTGCGGTTGACACACCAGAAGGACGGGATGTCATCCAGAGGGACCTGGACAGGCTGGAGAGGTGGGCCCGTGTGAACCTCATGAAGTTCAACAAGGCCAAGTGCAAGGTCCTGCACCTGGGACGGGGTAACCCCCAGTATCAATACAGGTTGGGGGGAGAAAGGATTGAGAGCAGCCCTGCCGAGAGGGACTTGGGGGTAGTGCTGGATGAAAAGCTGGATATGAGCCGGCAATGTACGCTGGCAGCCCAGAAGGCCAACCGTACTCTGGGCTGCATCAGGAGAAGCGTGGCCAGCAGGTCAAGGGAGGTAATTCTGCCCCTCTACTCTGCTCTGGTGAGACCTCACCTGGAGTACTGCGTCCAGCTCTGGAGCCCTCAGCACAAGAAGGACATGGAACTGTTGGAGCGGGTCCAGAAGAGGGCTACTAAAATGATCCGAGGGCTGGAGCACCTCTCCTATGAGGACAGGCTGAGAGAGTTGGGCTTGTTCAGTCTAGAGAAAAGAAGGCTGCGGGGAGACCTGATTGCGGCCTTTCAGTACCTAAAGGGGGCCTATAGGAAAGATGGGGAAAATCTTTTTAGTAGGGCCAGCTGTGACAGGACAAGGGGTAATGGTTTTAAACTAAATCAGGGTAGGTTTAGGCTAGATATAAGGAAAAAATTCTTTACAATGAGGGTGGTAAACCACTGGAACAGGTTGCCCAGAGAGGCAGTGGAGGCCCCATCCCTGGAAACATTCAAGGCCAGGTTGGATGGGGCTATGAGCAGCCTGATCTAGTCAGCAGTGTCCCTGCTCACTGCAGGGGGGTTGGACTCGATGACCTCTAGGGGTCCCTTCCAACCCAAAACATTCTATGATTCTATGATTCTATGATTCTATGATTCTATCATTAAAAATGATCCTGCCTGGGACTTGTACATGTTACTACAATAATATTAATAAATATTATCAAGATAATTGAATATGCTTCCTGTAGGTCTGATAATGACTTTACTGACTTCATGGAATCTAAATGGAGTCAGCTTCATCCTTTTAGCTAGTTTATATTCTCCATAGAACTTTTTAATTATAACATATGTTCACATAGCAAGAAAATGCAATTATTTATTTATTTGTTCATTCATTTTACATGCATCATTAAATAAAGCATTGTGACTAAGCTGCTATACTTACTCCAGGATTTATTTATTTCAATCACATAGGCTTATTCCATGTACTTAACATATCAGACAGTATTATTTTATATGATCATGCATTTTTTATAATCTATAACTGCAATTATCATATCTGTATTTCCCTTCCTGAATATACTAAACCTCAAGCCCTACAATCAGTGTACCCACAAATTTGCAAATTCCTGTAAGAGTCTAAACTCCCACAGCAAAACAGAAGCAAAATAGTTTGTTCCCACAGTGTTGATCGAAACAAAAGACAGGAGTATTGGTTTTGGTTGGGGTTTTTTTTATTATTTCCTGGAATTATTTTATGTGGCATCAGTTCTGAATCTGATGTTAATCAGTAATTAAGTTAATTCCTTTTGACAGCTCCTTAAAATTCTCAGGACTGTTCCTCCGAAATAAAACCATATTGCTCTCGTAAAGTGAACTCAATCTGACAGCTTGCTGACTTTCTGTCAGGGAACATACACTCACTCCTGGGGAGCTGAAGTTTAAAAAAAACAAAAAAGGCACAGAACTGAGTTTTTCAAAATGTACAAACTGATCTTGGTTTTCCCAAGAACAAGATGCTGAATTTGCATACATGCAATTTGGAGCATGGAATTTGGGTGTACCTCTGCATGAATTTTCCAACATTTGAGTGTTCAAAGGCCGGACTGCATATAAGACATTAGAACATTTCAGCACCTTTCAATAAATTTGGTTCACCTTGACTCACAAAATATTTTAAATTAAATGGGTTGGACTGGATGCACAACACTCATATTGTGGATATGTTACTTTACAGAGGGAATCTGAGCTACTCAGACAGCTAATACACACTTTGAGAAGGGCATAAAAGCCATAGTACCTCATGGGTTTCCTTCCAGGTTATTTGCCCATAAATCTGGGTGGTACCTAACAATACAGACTACTCAAATGCCTGCTCTCTAGTTTTCATTTCACCTGCAATAAATACATTTTAGTTGAAACTGTTTAACATCGATACACAAATTGATTATAGTAGCAAAGTTATTCGATATCCCAAATTCCAGATATAGACACAAACGTAAAATTATGCAGTGACTCCAAGACACCATTCAGAAGGGAACAAAACAGTTGTGCCCAGATGTGCTGGCTTTGGCTTAATTTTTTCATAGTAGCTAGTATGGGGCTATGTTTTGGATTTGTACTGGAAACAGTGTTGATAGCACAGGGATGTTGTCGTTATGACTGAGCAGGACTTACACAGATCCAAGGCCTTTTCTGCTTCTTACCCCACCCCACCAGCGAGGAGGGGGGCACAAGAATCTGGGAGGGGGTACAGCCAGAACAGCTGACCCCAAGTGACCAAAGGGATATCCCACACCGTTATGACATCATAGTCAGCATAAAAATCTGGGGGAAGAAGAAGGAAGCAGGGGACATTCAGAGTGATGGCATTTGTCTTCCCAAGTCACCTTTACATGTGATGGAGCCCTGCTTTCCTGGGGATGGCTGAACACCCGCCTGTCCATGGGAAGTAGGGAATGAATTCCTTGCTTTGCTTCGCTTGCATGCACAGCTTTTGCTTTACCTATTAAGCTCTCTTCACCTCAACCCCCAAGTTTTTTCACTTTTACTCTTCTGATTCTCTCCCCCTGGAGAGAGATTCTCTCCCGGGAGGAGAGATTCTCTCCCCCATCCCACTGGGGGGAGTGAGTGAGCAGCTGGGTGGGGCTTAGTTGCCAGCTGGGTACAAACCACAACACAGGAGAGCTTTTATTCGGTGATGTGCCAACTTGTTCTGTCTCTTTCACCTACTATAATAAAAAGGTGGATTGTTCTGTATTGAGAAACATGACTGTCCTTTCAGCTGAGGCACAATAAATAAGCCGCAGCCTTCTGTGTCAATTATAACTCTATTTTTGCTTATTATATTTGGTGGTGCTGCAAGACTAAGACTTATTATAGAAAAAAATATAGTGTTACTCCCCCAATGGCATAGGTATATTTGACCATCCAACATCCTCTCAGTTCACAGCATTCAAAAGGTATTAATCTTTTCACTTACCTGACACAGTAACTACTGTTACATTTTAATAAGCACAGTAATTCAGACTGATATAAATACTAATGTTGACTCTGAAAACAATGCATTTACACTTCCATTTGAATGCTACCCTCAAACAAAACTGATACTCCTTAGCAATATCCAGCACCATGAAATAGTTGAACACATAGACAGACAGATAGATAGGAAGCAACATCTCAGGCAAATGTTAAGAATCACAATTCTCAGTAAAACAGATCATAAATCAGAGAGTCAGCTCATAGTGAAAAAGTGAAACGGTAGAAGAAATTGAATTTTAAAAGACTGATAATATCCTTTTAATTAAAATAAATTCTGTTTTCCTTATCCTTAGTGGTACTACGGCTATTGAGGCCAGGTACATCCACTCAAATGAAGCAAAGAAAAGTGTAAAATGCCTGTAGAGGTGCAGGTCTTTAAGGCATCCTTTTGGATACCTCTCTCACAACACACAAAAAACCACCCCCAAATAGGCTGTTCTTACAATTCCATTTATAAATAATGCTCAACAGAGCTACATTCCTTATGTAGCAACGAGACCAAAGAATGACAAAAGGTTAAACTCTGTTTATAACATCTAAAAATACAGCTCCTCTTCACTAAAAATTGAAGGATACAAGGTCTGCTGCAACCACTGGAGTTTCACAAAAAGAAACATCATATTCTTCTCCGTTCCTTATTCAATTCACAGAGCTACCCTGGTCAGGCATTAGGAAGTGGATTTACCTTTCATGAGAGACAAAAAAAAGTCAGAAATGTTGTTATACTAAAGCCCATGGGGTTCCTATAAAAAAAATTTGCACACACACATGTATTTTGAAAAGAATGACTGACTCTCCGCTCCCTGCCAATGAATATTCAGCCAGTGGAGAGATTGTTAAGCAAGTCAGAAGAATCTTATATAGATGTTTCTGGAAAAAAAAAAATATCAGAACCTTCAAACAAATATTTAATCTTGAATTAATATGTCAGTTCCCTTCAGGGAGATAGCTAGATGAGGCATTTTACACTAAATTTTTCATTTTATCTTTTCATAGAAATGGTTTTTGAACTGAAATGAATTTTAATTATTTTTCATCTTAAAAAGCAAACATTGCAACAGATGTTCTGATTTTATCTTGGTTGAGTGAAATAAACATTGGTTTGTGTTCATGGCACATGGTATTTCAAAATTCTGTGGGTTCATTAATATTGCAGAATGGGAAAAAAGTCACATCTGTGGAAATTCCCAGGGGGGGAAAAAAACAAACACCTATGTCACATTCAGCCTAACTAAGCAATTTCAGTGACCCTTTTATTAGTTTTTCCTGAAGGTGGGAGGAGAAGGAAGGGGAGAATGGGAGATTTCAGAAGTACTCTTTAGTATCACAACGTTCCAATGAAACTCTTCATACTTTAGTTAGAATTCTGCAGTTTCTAGGGGGCATGGTGTTAAAATTCTTCTGCTTTCCTCCCATGTCCCAGTTTCTCTGCATGTTAGGAAGATTATTAAAGTCTTTTACTAAAAGATTAAGATGCTTTTTCTCCACACCAGTCTGAAGCTTGGTCCTCTATATGATGTAAGTCAAACAAATGTTTTCAGCTTAGGCTTTTTCACTTTGCTCTAAATAGCACGCAAAAGGCCTTTTACCTTGCTTTTTTCTAGTCAGGAGAAGCACCGCCTTTAGCAAAAAAAATTCAGTCTCTTTGAAGCACTCCTTCAATGCTTTGTGCCCTCAATGTACAGTGGTCCATCTTCTAGGCATTGAACCTTATTATAGTTCAATTTGTAACTACCTTTGTGATGAATCAATTAGTTGAATGTTCTTCAATGTTTCTTAACGTGTTTCCCAGACCAGACTACAGATCATTCTAGCAACTCTTCTCTGAACCATTTCCAAAAGCAGGCAGAGTAGTCTGACCATAATCTCAGAAATAGCATACAGGAAAAAAAAAAAAAAATATAATTCCTACATATCATGGCTTAACACTTTCCAGACAGTTCCTCAAAGTGTGAGCATTCTAATGGAATATGAGCTATGGTGTGATGGTTAGGTATCACCAGTAGTATTCTAGTTCTCCTGTAAGATTGGTGAAGGGATTCACAAATCTTGAAATTTTACTCTTTCTATGTGCATTTTGTGCCTGCTGTTTCTACTAAGTTCAGCACACATCCAGAAGAAATGAATGCTTGAAATACAGGGTATTACTCCATTTTGCAAATACGGCAGCATCAAGGGAATTTCTCTAGTCTTTGTAAATTTTGCATAAAAATAACATCTCCTGGTGAGATTTTATTGATTTTCATTTTCTGAAAGGAGCTTACAAATTCCCCCATTGCATTCTCTGCCTTTGTAAACAATGTACTGCTTTGGTTGACTTTACTGTATGTGAAATGGATTCCTGTAATAAGACTAAAAGGCTAGGCTGGAAACCAGTTCTGAATGCCAAGAGAGTTTTGCTTTTTATAGCGTTATGGTGATCGCAGTCTCAGTAGTGTCTTTCTCTGTTTAAACACCCTAAAAAGTTAGGATCTCCTTGAGTTTGGGATTATTTTCTCATAGAATCAGTTATAAAATGAAGATCTAGACCTGTAATAAGATTTTAAATATCCCTAAAGCAAGTTTCCTTCATTTTTGGAGATAGGTGATTTGCTTTAATTAGCTGGAAACAAAGCATAGCGAAAGCTTTGCCAAAATTTCTTTTTGATACTGAAAAAACAAACTTGGCACAATTTTTTTTTTTGTCTATTCAGTTGATTTAATTTATTGTATTCCAGTTTCATTAGAATGATATAGTAGTATTTCAACTTACAGAGGCAGCCCGACTTTTATGCTTATGCAGCTTCTATGTCTTTGCTCTGTGTTTACATTCTTTTCAAGAGTATTTAAAAATAAGGCTGAACATAACACCATTTTGAGTGATTCTCTATGGTACAGCTAACTGCTCCTTAATGTCACTTCTGAAACAGAAATGCTTAAAAAATGAAATCAGTTTGCATAAAAAATGTCAAGTAGTCAGTGGTGTAGGAAACATTGCGACTTCTTAACACTACACCACTTTATTTTTTTGAAGCAATTCTCTCAACCTCTGTAAAGTATTTAATCAGGTAAGACATTTATTTATGTTTGAATTGGCAAATGCAGTCACCCAGATAATTAAGTAGCTGAAAATTATTGATCTGTTAGGCATAATGTGGTCAATGTCAGAAATGTTTACTAGAGTAACATTAACATTAATACATTCTACTCCTTTGTAAAATTATTTGGTTAGGTCTTAAAACCACATCTCTTTCCAATAATCTTCAAGATTCAATAGAATCCTAGTTCCTTCTATTTGTGAGGAGTGAGGCAACTTAAAAATGTTAAATACAAGTTTATTTTTGAAGCCTGTAAAAATATCCCTTGAGATATAACCAGCATGATACTGTAATATCTGTCATGCTCAGTCTGGTCCTGAATTTCACAGTAAGTTTGTAAAAGATATAGTAGCACTAATTAAGAGTCTGTGGCCACAGCGAACATTTAGAGCCATTAATAGAGACACATCAAAATATGTATGAAAATTTCTTTCTACACAATGTGCCAGCAAAGGTACTTGTAGTGCTAGTTTGGCATGTCAAGATAGATACAGCACATTCTGATCACTAGAAATAAATTTGAAACTCCATGGTGAAACTAGCCAATGAAAGCCACAGCAAACTTTCTTTGCTTTCAGCAGGGCTATGACTTGTGACTTTTCATTGCAAAATCACATTACCAGTTATTTACAAAAGTATTATTTACAGAATCACAGAATCGTAAGGGTTGGAAGGGACCTCAGGAGATCATCTAGTCCAACCTTTCTGCTAAAGCAGGTTCTCCTAGAGCATGCTACACAGGACTTCGTCCAGGCGGGCTTTGAATATCTCCAGAGAAGGAGACTCCACAACACCCCTGGGCAGCCTGTTCCAGTGTTCTGTCACCCTCAAAGTAAAGAAGTTTTTCCTCATATTCAACTGAAACCTCTTATGTTTCAGTTTGCAGCCTATTGCCCCTAGTCCTGTCGCTGGGCACCACTGCAAAGAGTCTGGCTCCATCCTCATGACTTCCACCCTTAAGATATCTGTATGTGTTGATGAGGTCCCTTCTCAGTCTTCTCTTCTTCAGGCTGAATAAGCTCAACTCTCTCAGCCTTTCCTCATAGGGGAGATGCTCCAGTCCCTTTATCATCCTAGTTGCTCTCCTCTGGACTCTTTCTAGGAGTTCCTCATCTTTCTTGACCTGGGGAGCCCAGAACTGGACACAGTACTCCAGGTGGGGTCTCACCAGGGCAGAGTAGAGGGGGAGGAGAACCTCCATCAACATGCTGGCCACACTCTTCTTAATGCACCCCAGAATGCCATTGGCTTTCTTGGCAACAAGGGCATGCTGCTGGCTCATGGTGAGCTTGTCATCCACCAGGACTCCCAGGTCCCTCTCAGCAGAGCTGCTTTCCAGTTAAAATCTGCTAATTCATTTAGCCCAGATAAACCAACCAGTTTTTCCAATTGATCTGTTTCTATCATACATACTTTCTCTCTACATTTCTGCATTATCATGAACTGTATGACATCCAGCACCATCATTCTATAGGTTAGCACCCAAACAGTTCTAGTTATTTGAAATAAGGATTATATTTGCACCTGTTGGACTCTATCTATAAAATCCCAAGTGATAAAAGAAGGCAAATAGCTGATGATTGTTCATGGTCTTATTAAGTACAAGAACTAAGGGGTGGTAAAAAAACCTCAAGGTGCTGGTTCAAAAGAAAGAGAAGGAAGCTGTTCTTCATGTAATTAAGCTGTGGAGCTCCTTGCCAAAGACTGTATGCTAAAAATCCACAGAGGCTTAAGAAGTACCTGGCTTAAATCACGGGAAAAGATCTGTAGCAGGCTATTAAGTATGAAAACATCCCCATTGAGTCAGAAAATCCCTGAACTGCAATTTATTTGAGACTAGAGGAATAGTCTGGGGAACTATTACTGCATACTTGTGCTTATATTTTTTCCTAGACCTCCACCATGGCCCGTTGTCAGAAAGTCATGATACTGAGCTAAATAAACTTTTAGTGTGAACAAGATCCCATTTTGGTTTTCTTATGTATTAACAATATTACCTGGCACCTATAGTTCTAGTTTTATTTCTTTTCATTTGAGGTAAGACTACTGAAATAAAGAATAAATCAAAATTATTTAAATTTAATTATTTACATTATTTAAAATGAAGATGTCAGATACACGACTGTCCTTTAAATACACTGTCACAAAGTATTTACTTGTACGTAGGTGGCTGAGGAATTATTTTTGCCCATTTGATTTTTACCCATTCTGATTTCACCTTTTTTTAAAAATTAATTTGTATAGTTTCTTGCTGACTGTTTCTCTCAATGCATAGAAGATGTCTTTCCATTTTTTCCCCCACAATGGAGTTTTGCTTGTCTTGTTACTGAGTCATTCCATAGAAGGTTCATGTCTGTGCAAAGGATAAAGTCTTTATTTTAAAAAATTCATTTAACGAGTAGCAGTAACAACTACAACAAAGTTACCAGAACAAAAGCTTCAATAACCACCTTTGTCTGCAAACTTTCTATAGTTGGAATGTCTTTACTCTATGCAAATGACTGTATTAAGACTCAGGATTTTTTCAACGACTTCTTTTTTGTTATAGGTTAAGAAGTAATATAAATTTTAGTGAAATATTCATGTCTCCAAATGTATTATAAGCTTGTATAGCCAAAATATAGGCACTAGAAATAACCATATCCTCATTAATCTGATGTTTAAAACTATAAGCTCCTGATTTCACTATAACCTACATTTTCACTAGAGCTTTCACTTTCAATATTGATATGTGAGGTCTTTCCTTAAGTCTGACAAATTAAGCACCCAACACATGCATCAATCCTGTCCGTCATTCATAAACTAAGCATCTCTTCTTCCTAACTCACTTCTAATGTCTGAATTAACACGTATACTCTGAACACACCTACTTCCGTGCAGACATAGATGAGATGAAAAGTCAGTGACAGTGACTGTTCTTTGTATCCCCCAAATATAACTTGGGATATAAGACACCTAGGTTTACACTTCTGGTCTGGAGTAGACTACTCAGACTAGCAATTCCCAGATAATTACAGAATCACAGAATCACAGAATCGCAAGGGTTGGAAGGGACCTCGGAAGATCATCTGGTCCAACCCCCCTGCTAAAGCAGGCTCTCCTAGAGCATGCTACACAGGACTTCGTCCAGGCGGGCTTTGAATATCTCCAGAGAAGGAGACTCCACAACCCCCCTGGGCAGCCCGTTCCAGTGCTCAGTCACCCTTAGAGTAAAGAAGTTCCTCCTCATATTCAACTGAAACCTCTTATGTTTCAGTTTGCACCCATTGCCCCTAGTCCTGTCACTGGACACCACTGTAAACAGGCTCCTCCCGTCCTCTTGACTTCCGCCCTTAAGATATTTTTACGTGTTGATTAGATCCCCTCTCAGTCTCCTCTTCTTCAGGCTGAACAAGCCCAACTCTCGCAGCCTTTCCTCATAGGGGAGATGCTCCAGACCCTTTATCATCCTCGTTGCCCTCCTCTGGACTCTCTCTAGGAGTTCCTCGTCTTTCTTGAACTGGGGAGCCCAGAACTGGACACAGTACTCCAGGTGGGGTCTCACCAGGGCAGAGTAGAGGGGGAGGAGAACCTCCCTCGACCTGCTGGCCACACTCCTCTTAATGCACCCCAGGATTCCATTGGCCTTCTTGGCAACAAGAGCACACTGCTGGCTCATGGTCAGCTTGTCGTCTACCAGGACTCCCATATCCCTCTCGGCAGAGCTGCTTTCCAGCAGGTCAGCCCCCAGCCTGTACTGGTGCATGGGGTTCGACCTCCCCAGGCGCAGCACTCGGCACTTGCCCTTGTTGAACTTCATCAGGTTCCTCTCTGCCCAACTCTCCAGCCTGTCCAGGTCCCGCTGAATGGCAGCACAGCCTTCTGGCGTATCAGCCACTCCTCCCAGTTTAGTGTCGTCAGCGAACTTGCTGATGGTGCACTCTGTCCCCTCATCCAGGTCATTGATGAACATGTTGAACAACACTGGGCCAAGTACCGAGCCCTGGGGAACTCCACTAGCTACCGGCCTCCAGCTGGACTCTGCCCCGCCGATCAGAACCCTCTGAGCCCTGTCATTCAACCAGTTCTCAATCCACCTCACTGTCCACTCATCCAACCCATACTTCTTGAGCTTCCCTATGAGGATGTTATGGGAGACAGTGTCAAAAGCCTTGCTGAAGTCGAGGTATACAACATCCACTGCTCTCCCCTCGTCAGCCCAGCCGGTCATGCCATCATAAAAGGCTATCAGATTGGTCAGGCATGATTTCCCCTTGGTGAATCCGTGCTGGGTACTCGTGATGATCTTTTTTCCATCCACTTGCTTAGAGAAGACACTCAGAATGAGTTGTTCCATCACCTTTCCAGGGACAGAGGTGAGACTAATCGGCCTGTAGTTCCCTGGGTCCTCCTTCTTGCCCTTTTTGAAGACTGGAGTGACATTGGCTATCTTCCAGTCTTCAGGCACCTCTCCTGTTCTCCACGACCTTTCATAAATGATGGAGAGCGGCTCGGCAATGTCATCTGCCAGCTCCTTCAGCACTCGCGGGTGCATTCCATCAATTGTCCCATTACACATGATGAAGTGATAAGTGTAAGCATCATACAAAATTTAAGATCACCACAACCACTTCTTTCTCCTCCAGTCTTTTGTGAGAAGGTTGGGCACCAAATATCCTTTCAGTCACAATATGTATGCCTCTCTCCTCTCCAGCATTTCCCAGCGATTATCAGCTGATGTGGTTCAGCTCAACTCTTACCTGAATTTTGTTCTTTGATTCATCTCTTCTTGTGCACTGGAGTTTATATTCTACCTTCTGGAACAGCATCTCTAAGGCACAGTGATGCTTAAGTCCTCTTCATATATCCATCTCTTACTGTCAAATATTACTTTCAGTGATGTCAGGATCTGAACTTTATTCCCCATTAAAAATTATAGCCCAGGGCAAAAAATTTTACATCTTTGTTTTTCACACCTGAGTGTGCTTATTAGTTTTCTTGGGCCTAATTCCAGTTTTACCACATAAAATGGAAAAACGGTAAAACTGAGACACCTCTGGAGGGAGCAACACCTACGTACCATGGAAGGCAAGGAAGAGTAGACACGTA